>VWZE01021019.1:246302-303968 GCA_013396675.1 Eubucco bourcierii | reverse complement strand
TTTATTGTGGCCTTTCAGTATCTGAAGGGGGCTACAAACAACTGGGGAGGGACTTTCTAGGATGTCAGGTAGTGACAGGACTGGGGGGAATGGAGCAAAGCCAGAAATGGGTAGATTCAGACTGAAGGTTAGGAAGAAGTTGTTCAGCATGAGGATAGTGAGATCCTAGAAGGGGTTGCCTAGGGAGGTGGTAGAAGCCTCATCCCTGGAGGTGTTTAAGGCCAGGTTGGATGAGGCTCTGGACAGCCTGATCTAGTGTGAGGTGTTCCTGCCCATGGTTGGAGCTGGATGATCCTTGTGGTCCCTTCCAGTCCTGACTGATTCTGTGATTCTCCTGATGAAACATGAAAGTGGACACCTCCAAAAGCATCACGCCTGAACTACCTGATAGGTATAAGAGTTGGCCTTGTCCTCCTCTTGCTAAATAATGACAATTATCATTGTGACTGCAGTGTGAGTATTAGCATAAAGAATCATCAAACCTGTCTCATCATTTTATGCAAATAATGTGAAATACTGCAGGGAGAGGGATTCACCTCATCCAATGTTATCCAAGGAGCTTAAGCATTTATGTCAACCTCTCTTTAACTTAGGCTCTTTTGAGAGACTCAAGCAAGTATCTCTCTGAGATCACAAAATAGTCCAGTCTGGGAGATCTTTGAGACTCTAAAGCTGGGTGAGAAGTTTGCTCTTTCTTGCAGCAGCACTTTTCCACAGTCACAGCTTTTCAAGTCTACACCACAGAGTCATTAAGTACTAGGCATCAATACAACAGCAAAGAGCTCAATCAGTTTCTTTATGTTTTCAGAGCACATCTGCTGTCCTTTTGAACCATCTCATTAAGTACAGCTCTGATGCACAAAGACACCAAGCTTTGCCTAATGAAGATTACAGGGCTCTACACATGGGTCTTTCAAGAAACATCATTTGATTCTCTATCTTTTGCATCTACAGTACACAAATGGTGCAGAAGAGCAAATAATTTGGTGATGCCCCAGCAATTAAAGGCTTTTTTGATTATATCGGCACTTTGAAAGCAGTCCAGAAAAAAGGTGAAATGCTGGCCATTAATTATTTGGCCCTTCAAAAAGTTTTCCCATTTGCAACTGAGGAATTCTTGATTTCCCAGAGCAAGCTGTGCCAACAGATGAAGTGCCCACTTGTGAAGTCAAATGGCATCCAAAATGGGATTATACTGAGAACAGACTATTTAAACTTCAAAGACAATAACTGATTCTAGGTGAAATCCACCAAACACCCTACAGGCAAGGCAAGCTGAGAACACCTTTCTCTTTCAGTTACTCATAGAGAGTTCCTGCAAAAATGGTACTAGGAAGAATTGTCAGTTCACTACTCCACCAAAAGGTGTTATCCTGATCTTAGTTGTACACAACAGCACCTATGAGCTACAAGAGCACCTAACTGCAACACAACCTGTCCAACCATAAGTGTAGCACTTTTATAGGATTAACACTGAATGCAAGTGGTAAACACTAAGTTGTTTTACCAATGGGTTAATAGATTCAAGCCCAGGAAAATTCAAACGAAAGGTAAAAGCTCTTTCCAGCAAATCAAAGCAATGCAATAGAAATTAAACTGCTTTCGGTTTAAGTCCTGTTAGCACTGGAAACTCTCTTTAAGAAGTCAGTAGTTCTGGTATAATTGTATTTCTGGCCTGTTTCCTCAACAGCCTCAAAAGACTTCCCTGCAAAACAGACTGAGTCCACCTCCTACTCTGTAAAATGCCAGAATACATAAAATCAGGGTATCCATCACGTACAAAACACAAAATACAGGATTGCTTTCCCAGGAGGGAATGCACAGACAAATCAACCAACCAATAAAAACATCTCAACAAATCTTAAAGTATCTTCACACATCCACACCCCTCAAGAATCTTTCTACTAAATTAGGAACAAAGACACCTGCCAAAGACAGCCTTAAAGGTTACCTTGTCAGATGTCACCATTCCATATTTCACAGATCCTTAGAATGGTTTAGGTCGGAAGGGACCTTAAAGCCACTTCCAAGCCCCCTACCATGTGCTGGGACACCTCCCACTAGAATAGGCATCTTGAGGCCTCTTCCAACCTGGCTTTGAACATTCCTGGGGAGAGGGTGACCACAAACTCCTCCCTGGGCAACCTTTTCTAGTTTCTTGCCACTCTCACCATAAGGAGTTTCTTCCTGATACCATCTGTTTAAGGGAATGCTTTCACACACACTCCCAACATCTGTAACATGTGACATCACAATTTCCAGATATTTCAGTCAGAATGCATTGGAAGAATTTTACCTTTACTTTTGTTTCCTTGACAGCAACCACAGTTCCCCACCCCTCAGCACCACACCTACTTGCATGCACATTTGCAAAGGCAAACAGCCTTGGCAGTGAGGCCAAGAGCTCCCTATTTGCCATCAGCCAACTGGAGCTGCTCATCAGAGTGTAAGCAGAAGTCCACAAGGACTCATTGAAAAGCTGAAGAAAGAGTTTTCTTGTTGCTGTTACTTCTATTTTCATTTCAGAGTGTCTTACCTACCTGCTTTACTGCCTCCTAGCATTGCTGCAAGTATTACTCAATTACCTCTTGGCACCAGCTAGGGGATCCAGAAACCCTCTGAGCTTACAACCACCTCCATCCACACATCACTTCCTACTTTGCAAAAGGTATTTTCGTCCTGGAGTCAAATCTTCTTTTGGGACCCCAGAAGAAAATACTTGGACTCTCAGACTCATTACAGACTAAAATTATTCCTTAGCTGGACCAATTTCCTTTCCACATTACCAAAGTTCAGGTGGTGGTTAAACAGAAACAGCTTTGTTAACCCAGACCCATTAAAGGCAGTGAAATAAAATACACGTGCAAAATATGAGTAAGACAAAATCTGAGACAGAAGATCCCCAAACACAGTCCTTTTACAGGAGGTATTTAAACAACAGAAAACAAAAGGAGGGCAGGAATAGGAGAACATTCAGGATTCAGATTTGAACCTGAAGACAAACCAAACTACGTGCAGCACCCATGTAGGCCGCTTGCAAACCACCAGTCCCTAAATTAAATACAGGAGGCAGGAAACACTGTGTGCTCCCCCCCTTCCACCCATACCTGCCATGATTTGCACTGTTGTCACTATCTGCAAGGCATGGTTGACCTCACATGGACCTCAATGTTCGTGGACCACAGGGAATCATTGCCAAAGTGAAAACAAGAGAGACAAAAGCAGAGCCAAGCAGAGCAGGCAGCACATGCCCCAGTGTGGCTAAAATTCAGAGGAGGTGATTAGGTTACAGATATTCAAGGCAAGTACACACCAGTGTCAAACACAGGCCCACAGTTTCAGCTATCAAATTACAGAAATACAATGTCATTATACACAAAGTTTTAATCTGGGCAGTACTTTAATAGATTAGTCATGTTACAGATATTTGGCTGAAAGTTTGAAAGTCAGTATAATAGTTTTGGTAAGCAAAAATGAACTTTTGTGCTCACACAAGTCTCTTTTTAACTAACATCTTGCAAATAATACTTTAAGAAACTTTATTCATACAATCAAAGTTATTGCATAATGACATAAAAATATTTTGCATTAGCAGCATTAATGTTTTTAACACTTCAGGTCACTCATTTGGCATCAAATACAAGCTCCTTTCAGAACAAAAGAAATATTGGAGGAAATTCAACATATTGTTGGGTGGAGCACATAAGAGTTGGATATATCCTTTCTGGTGAAAAGATACTGTCAGCAGATACACAAAAGGATTCATGCCAAGAGGAGGTATCGAGTAAAGCAAAAGCATCACCCATAAGGTTTTCAGGTGGGGTTCAGTAAACAACTTCCTTTCTGGCAGTAAGAATTGCTCAACTTCACTGATGAGTACCTCCTATTCCTGCAGTGACTAGGGCTTGAGTATTCAAAAGAAAAACGTCTACTCTGTACTGTTACAAAGATACTTTAAGTGTGAACCAAGGGGAAAATAACATGCCATTATTTCAGTTCATTAGTTTGTGTCTTTAAGGTGTTTCCTCCTGTCACACCTGAAGCACCCACATGCTGTTTTTTTTCTGAACATCAGAACAGCACTTTGAGCAAACTGATCTCTTCAGACCAGCCACTGTAATTTTCTGTTTCAACTGTAATAATAGCAAAGCTTTCAAGTAGGAGACAGCTCACTGCCAGGTGAGTGCAGAATACACTTGAGGACATCCCTTTGTACAATTCACTGTGTTTGCAGCACTCTGATGTGGTTTTCTTCCTGTGTAATTTGGTTGTTTTTGTTACAGTGACAACACGACTTGGACAAAAGTCTGCCCACCCTAAGTTCAGAAAGACTCAGTAAAATAAATCAACTGTTCCAATTCAGATAGTATTTCATTTTATTTCCCCATAATGTAAGGGGTTTTCTACATATACTCACTCAGGACTTCTGGTTTTTAGACTGGAGTATCACCTCCTCATTTCTCTGTGCCCCACTTACCACTTGCCATAAATCAAATGCTATTGCAAAATTATGCTATTCAACTCCTGAAAAAAGCAAAATTCATAACCAGCATCTTTCCACATTCCTTCAGAAATAACTTGAGCTGAATACAACTAGAAACTAGCTATGAGATGGACCAAATGAGATAGGCTAATAACAGCATAGCCCTTATCATACAGAAAACACTGAAGGAGGCAACAGCAAAAGGCTGACAGGAAGGCAGATGAGGACTTAAATTCTTCTCAAAATTATAAAAGAGGGTGGTTTTGGTAAGGTTGGTCTGTGTATAAAATTGGCTGCTCCCAGGCCTGAGAGTGACACAAAAGATGCATTTTGTGAAGCAAAAGAGAAAAAGGAAGTTATGATGAAGACTGATGGAGACAATATGGAAAAGTTCCAGATGTTGATTTACTTTAAGAAAGGAATGCCAAGAATCTACGAAAGAAAAAACTATTACAAGAGGAAGCCAATTTCTTTTTTTTTTTTTTTTTTTTTTTTTTAATGCATTACAAAGAGACTACAACTTCAAGGGGAAATAATGCATCCAGTAAGCAATTCAAACACTCCAAATGGTAGCCAGGGTTATCACAGAGAAGCTGCAAAAAGACTTGTTAGATCCAAAGAAAATGTCTGAATGACTTATTTGCAATTAAATAAAACACAGGTTACCGGGGAAAAATAACTCCCTAGTAGGGCTTATGAAAAAACAAAGACAGATTCAAACAGCAAGAACAGTCTAAGGACTGTCCCATCATGCATCAAGCTGGTCAGTTCTGGGCTACTCACTGATACTTAGGAATAATTAAACCTGTCAGGACAAGGAAGAGGAATAAATTAGTACACCATTAAAAGTCCTTTTAAACTCTAATTATAAGCTGCCTGCCTTTGTGTGAGAGGGAAAAAAAAAAAGTGTTAGGGGTTTTCTGTTGCTTCCCTTTGTGCTAAAGAGCTGCAGTTGAAATTGCAAAACTAAGACACTGAAGTGAGCCTTCTGTGCGGTCCTCCAGCTTGGGGTTCATGCACATCTATTCCAACTTCAAAGAGATTCTTCAGGTTACTGCCAGGACTTCTGGCAGTGTTTCATACTATCTGAAGAAGATGTATTTCACTACTGGGGCAATGAAAGGCTTCTTTAAACACTGGGGTACGTTACCAAGAGAGAAGCATGTACAAAAATATGGATATGGGAGGCAGGGGGTGGGTGTATGACAAATCATTAGTACCTTTTGGCTCCTTAAAACAAAAAGCAAACACACAACCCAGACATAATACAGTAAAACAGAATAAGGTCTAAACAACTGGTAGATCTAATGGAAGAAGCTTACATGGATCTCACCTGAGATCCCTATGCTTTTAAGAAGAAATCCAAGACACAAACCAGCCAAAATTAAGCAACTAAAAAGTACCTCCAAATTTAATTCTGCTTTGTTTTGAAAACATGTCTTCTATTAGAAAGCTTCAACATAAAAATGATGTGGCTCCTCAGATCCTACCTGTAACACCTAGTGAATCCCTAGATCTGGTTCTTTTCCTTCCAATAAAAAAAAGCTTTGCATTAGAAAAGTTTTGATCAACAAAAAAAACAGCCTTACATAATTGGGTATAAAGTCTTTGATACTGTGAATGGTTCTGATTGCTAATTCTATAAAAAAAGAAAAGATAAATGGATACATAAAAACACTCTTAAAATTTTTCTCTCCCCCAAATACAGTATTATTTTTATCTGCTTATTAGGTCACCTGAGCAGAAACTACTTTAGAACTGTGAAAAACAAATGACAAATCATGTCTTATCTTCAAAGGTGGTGGTGGGAAAACCCAAAGGAATTTCAAACCTCTGAGATAGCAGCAAAGAATTTAATTATGAAGTGATTTATTACAGGATTTTGATACTATAATCTGCCTACAATACAGGAATATGCCAAAGAAAAATTCAAGCAACCTTGGTTCATTAGTGTACCTCCAAGTATCAGATAAGAAGGTCAGTAACACAATTCCTTTTTTAAGGGATCTTGAATAAAATCCCTTAAAATACCCTGAGGGAATTAACAGAGATTGGGAAAATGACTGAATTAGCTATTCCAGTAGTCAGAGCAGCTCTGAAAATCCCTACTTAGGACATGGAAGTGTTGGAGTGGGTCCAGAGGAGGGCCACAAAGATGATCAGAGGGCTGGAGCAGCTCTCCTATGAGCACAGGCTGAGAGAGTTGGGGCTCTTCAGCCTGGAGAAGAGAAGGCTTCGAGGGGACCTGATAGTAGCCTTCCAGTATCTGAAGGGGGCCTACAGGAAGGCTGGGGAAGGATTATTTACAAGGTCCTGCAATGACAGGACAAGGGGCAATGGGCTTAAACTGGCAGAGGGGAGATTCAGACTGGATGTNGATTCTATGATACTTAGGGAAACCTGGGGTTGTGGAACTGAAGACACCTTAAATGCAGACAGCAGAGAAGTTACATTGTAACTTACTTTCCTAATAGGAGTCTTTCCCTGATCAGGTGGTCAGATCAGTCCAAAAAGACCCCAAAATAGGCTGGTCCACTCTTCCCAGTGCCACCCGAGCAACTCTCTGACAGCACCTCCCTGGACGTGGCTCTGGCTTTGGGGATAAAGCTTATAGAAGCAGGAGTTGGGTGGGCTGGTTATACTCAGTGTAAGAAAATACTGCTACCATTGTGACACCTTTTAAAAACCCACAACTAGAATCACTGTAACACTGGAGAAATGCTAGAGAATGCATTGGAGAAACAGAAAAATGAGGAGGGGGAAATATGCAAAGACACCCAGGTCCCTGGGGCAGTGTGCGCCGAGGGACCGCATGGTGACGAGTCTCTGCCTGGCCACTTAGCAGAGACACAGCAGGACCTGCTCACATTAAGGGTTACAAAAGTGGTTTTGCACAACCACACGGAGGAGCAAAACACACTCTGAAGCAGAACTCAGAAGTGTTTTATTTTGTGGTCCCTACATTGCCCATAATGAAAGGACATCTCCAAACTGCCAACTGCTTGTACGGCATAAGCAGAGTGAGCACTTGGGTGAAGAAGATACTAAAAGTTGCTAAAACTATTCCAAAGCAGAGATTACATCAAGTTTAAGGTAGCACGCACAGGGCTAGCTGCAGGATCCTCCCTGCCCTAGCAGTGTGACACACTCCAAACTCAGGCCACAATGATCCTTTGGAGAGGATAGCAAGGAAGACAGCACAGGCCACGGTGCCTGCTGCATGGGCACGTCCAGCCGTGGCAACTTACACCTCATGGGCACGTCTGGCAAAGTTCCACCAGGCTGACAAACACAACTTACCATAATGGTTTATTTCTGTCCTTTGTGTACACAGCTCCATTGCTCATAAAAATATTTCCCATACTACTGTCATGTTTAAATATTTCACAAAGCTCCATGCAAAATATTATTTCATAGAATCACAGAATCATTTAGGTTGGAAGAGACCTCCAAGCTCATCCAGCCCAACCTAGCACCCAGCCCTAGCCAATCAACCAGACCATGGTACTAAGTGGCCCATCCAGTCCTTTCTTGAACACCTCCATGGATGGTGACTCCACCACCTCCCTGGGCAGCATTTCTGGAAATTTCAAATACATGAACTGAAATAATTTATACTGGGAGAGCACATTATGAAAAGTTACCAATTCAAGGCACTGTCACAAGCAGAGTTAACTGCTGGAAGGGCATGCTTTGTAAAGCAAACATTTAATGTCTCACACTGAAATTATTTTTTGATGACAACTACGAGGCCGTATTTTTTTATCAGTTGCTGCTTCAGTGGTTCTTTTCTATTCAAGGCAAACAAGAAAATTAATTTTATTATCTTCGGTGGCTACCAAGAACATAGTGGTGACCAACAGTTGGTGGTGACCAACTCAGGGGTATTTGTTACTCCATCATGTGGTAGGTTTTGCAAAAGACCTCAGCCTCCTGCACAAAAGAAGGTGGATCAAGACCGCACATTTGCATGAAGGGCACCACTCTCGTTTGTTTTAGAAAATTTCGACCTCAGCAGTTCAAAGTAAAAATAAATGGAATTGAAAACAAGCATAAAAAGGGACAGGGTGGTAAGTTCTACTGACTGATGGTGCCACTAGGCCATGTATCAAAAGCAGCAATTTTGGGATTAAGGTGGAATCGCAGCATGGATTTCAGTGGCTACTTTTTACCCAAAACCACCTGCTCTTCTTCATTGTAATGAAAAATTCCCCCAGATACTCCCAGGGTGGTAAACATAAGCCAAGTAATTAGTAAATATTGCATGGTCTTGTACATAAAAGGCCATGTTCATTCCAATGACTCTTTCAATGCTCTCCACTTTTAAAACAGTATTAAATTCAAGTACACGAATCAGTAAATCATTATTTCCTGCCTAACAGAAAGTTTAAGTCACTTGGTTAAATACTGTCGAAATTAAGAGAACATCCACACATACTTAAAACTCACTCCCTACAGAGTAAAGCACTGGAGCATGTGCTGAACATGCCTTTGGGAATTAGCCTCTGGTGCTGCAACACTCTTGCAAACATTCAGGCACATGTTCGGTTTTGCTAACCAAGAACACTTCCATTGGTAAAACACATCCACAGCAGTCAGCAGGAACAAAACTTTCAGCACTACTGAGAAGGCAATTACATTGAACAAACTACAACTGCATCATAAATCTCAGAGAGGTAAATGGGAGATTTATCTGTATGAGAAGAGTATGGGAGTCAAAACCTTTAAGGGGAAAAATACATTCCAAAAGTAAAGCAAATTATTCCTACAGCTGACAAAGAGAAAAGTGCATTTTCTTCAACTTCCACATATTTTTCAGAACCTGCTGTCCTTCAACAGGTTATAGAAAATGACTACAGTATTTGTGTTTGTAATTCTGCATAATTAATCAACAGGTTTTCCTTTCACTGCAATCAGAACCTCCATGCAGAAAAACCTAAGCCAATCGATGCCATATGTCCCTGAGAATTGCTATTCCAGATGTACTCCTCAGAGTCACAGAACTGAAGTTCCTGTTTCCTTTACAAAACACATTCCTAAAAACTCAAACTCTGAGTATGAATTAAGCCCTTAATATGATTTTAATTCTTTCTTTTTTTTTAAAAGTTTTCAGATGGTTCACAACTTTTTTCCTATAACCTGGTTACAAAATAAAGAACTAATTTACCTATGATATCAACTTGTCAAGAAGCACATTTGCGTTTAGCCTTAGCTTTCAGTCTGAGATTTCTATGGCCCAAATTGTGACCTCACCCTTACACAGGCATTTGTGAACTCACTTTTAACATTTTAATTCCCATTAGCACAGGATTTCACCCATACAGTATAACATTTGGATTTCACAACACTTGCTTTTAAGAAGCTGCAAAGCTTCATTATTTTTCTCTTTAGCCTGTAACTGCGAAAGAAAGAATCATGCACAATTTGGGGGAATATTTGCTTAACTTAAGGTTAACAGTGTTAAATATTGCTAATAGAAAATCAAAATGGGGAAGGGAATTTCAGCAACAGCTTTCCCACATTGCCCTGCCAACAACCTCAGCCTTGTTGGGTCATTTTCTCTAAGGGCTAGAAGTAATTAAGCTTCATTGCTAAATCAGTCTTGAGCCTGTCTTGAGCAGAAAAATCACTTATGCTTAATTGCATGTGGTGATGTAGTGAGCAGTCCATTAGGCAGACTGCAGATATCAGCTTAATTTTTGCAGCTCTGCAGGATACTTAAAAATGAAAGGTCATTACTTTATCTAGGTAGTCACTTGTATAATACATATTTCCTACAAAAAAAACCCGTGCTACTTCCAAAAAAAAGCTCATTAGTTGAGTTTATGTTACATAATTATACTAAGTATTAATTTTGAGAGTTGAGTTTGAAAACACAAGTTTCTGAAACTTAGAAACAAAATACATACATTTAATATATAGTAAAAAATATTTACAAGCAAGTGCATGTAAAAAGAAAAACCTAACCTGTCCCCCATTTTTAATACAGGAGGATGCATTTATCATATAGCCATGTGTAGTCATGCACGTGTCCAGAGGAATGTTCGCCGTGACCTTAAGAAACTCTGCACACTGTTTGCTAATCAGAACCACATATTTTTCACCTGATTTCATCAAGGAAGAATTAGTTTCTCTACAATTGTAACCGACAGGAACAGATTGGTTTCATGGTTCAGGGTGAGAGAACTGTTCCCAGAGTCCCTGCACACTCACATTCCTGTTTCTGGCAGAGGACATCTTCACCTATCGTAAGCATTTTCTGCTAAGATACTGGTCAAGAAAATCACCACCATCCTTTCTCAGAAGACAGTGATTTCACTTTCTAAAGATATTACAATGAACTATTGCAATAAGTCAGTGCAGGCAGCTACCAGAGAACTTTTAACAACATAAAGCCCAATTAACACTCACTGTTACTGACTCTCCAAGCACCTACAATGCTCACACTTGAGCACTGAGGAAGAGCATTTGATCCTTCCTGGAAGAGTCCTGCATTATGTTTGTAGAGCTACTTAAATATCTGAGGCTAGATAGTTCTCCTAAACATCCTGTGATCTAGGTACGGGGTTGGCCTCTCAAAACAAACTCAGAAAAGTTCTTTAAATAAAGGAAGAAAACCGAATATTTTTCCATACAAACTGCAGTCAGCCCACCAGAGTGTGGTACCATATTTCCATGACTCACAAACACCAGCTGGTCTCATATGATGTCATACAGTTCAGATGCTTCAAAGAATCTTCTCCCCTGCCATGAATTAATACTACATCAGAGATACCACACCCTATTCTGATTATCAGTTCTATTAATCAACTTCCCTATAAATGTGAGAACAACAACAACATTTTCTCACACCTTCACTCTTTAGGAAGAGTATAAAAGTCATTAGCTTTTATAAGCTTTAATTGATTACCTCATATATTGCCTTTTGATTTCTCTGAAGCTTAAGAGAAGTTTGTGTAAGGTTTAAATTTCGTATAACGTTAATTAAATACATGCCTAATACAAGCATTACTGTTCTAGCTTTATACATACAGAAAAATGCACTGAAAGCTTGAAAATTTCGCTCTTTAAACACAAATGGAAGTACACAGAATCACACCAGAATGCTCGATAGGGACCTCTGACAGTCATTTGGTACAAGTCCTGCGATCAAGTAGGGCCACCTAGAGCCAGTAGACCAGGACCATGTCTAAACAGCTTTTGATTATCTCCAAGGACATAGACCCCTCAAGTTCCACAGGCAACCTGTGACTGCTCTTGAGTCATCCTCAGAAAAAAAGTGTTTCCCTGTATTCAGGAAGCACCTCCTGTGCTTCAGTTTGCACTCACAGCCTCTGATCTTGTCACCACAAAGAGCCTGGCTTCAGCTTCTATGCACCCCCCCCTGCAGGTGACTGATATCTCTCTTGTACCTTTTCCTTCTGCAGGCTGAACAGTCCCAGCTCTCTCAGCATCTCTACATAAGAGAGAGGTTTGGTTAACTTCCTTGTGCTCTTGGCCCTTTGTTGGAACACACTCCAGCACGTCCACGCTCCTCCGGTTCTGAGGAGTCCAGAACTGAAACAGCACTACAGGTGTGGCCTCATCACTGCTGAAGGTAGGGGAAGCATCACCATCCTCAGCCTGCTGGTGGTGTTTTGCCTAATGCAGCCCAGATCCCATGAGCAACATTTGCAACAAGGGTACAATTCTGGTTCATGTCCAACTTGGTGCCCACAATGACACTCAGGTCCTTTTTTGCCAGTCTGCTTTCCAGTTCGGTGGCTCCACCATATACTAGTGCCTGGGGCTGTTCCTTCCCAGGTGCAGGACTTTGCACTTTTCCTAGTTGAAGCTCATGAGGTTCCTCTCAACCCACTTCTCCAGCTTCCCGAGGTCCCTGTGTTCCCCCCGTGGGTGAATACCATCCCTGGAGCTGTTCTAAAAACGTTTAGGCATAGCACTTCAGGATATGGTTTTTAAAGGCCATGGCAGTGTTAGAGTAACAGTTGGACTCAATCATCTTAGAGGTCTTTTCAAACTGAAACAGTTCTATGATTCTGTGTTTCTCTGGTGTCTCTGGCATTTCTCCCAGCTTGGTGCCCTCAGCAAATGTGCCAAGGGCATATACCCTGTCCCATCACTCAGATCACTAACGAATACATTAGACTGCATCAGAGCAAGGACCAACCCCTGCGGTACACTTATTTACTGGTTTTCAACTAAAATTTGTGCCACTGAACTCCACCTTTTGGGGCCTGGTTGTCCAGCCAGTTTTCAGCCCAGTTCACTGTCTGCCCATCCAGACCATACTTCCACTGTCCAAGAGGATCTTATGGGAGACAGTATGAAAAGAGAAATACCAGTGATTGCTACTTACTGCACTCATTCTGTTCACACCTCTCCCTTTCTTACATTCATCATTTTCACTTTCTAACAGCTTACCAGCTACAATCTAGGCCTGCTCATTAAGAGGGAAATATAAACTACTATTTGTAAAATTTTCACCAAACTTTGAACAAGGAACAGAAAGAGCTTCCTCACTGTCCGTATTACATTCACCCTCCTGGAAACCCCCAAAATGCATTTCAAATTGTATTTAGGTTTCTGTAATTTGTTTATATACAGGACATTTCAAAGTTTTAAAAGACTACTTTTTAAGTTAGTGCACGATTTTAACAAGTCTAACATATGGATAAGGAGGACAGAAACTTGGAATATGAACAGTAGAATCACAGAACCAACCAGGTTGGAAAAGACTTTGAGATCATCGAGTCCAATCTATCAATATCTTCTAATTGACTAAGCCATGGCACTAAGTGTCTCATCCAGCCTCCTTTTAAACACCTCCACCACCTCCCTGGGTAGCCTATTCCAATGCCAATCACTCTTGCTGTGAATGAATGAGAACATAAGAAAACGACTGGACAAGAAACAACACAGTAATTTACTTTTAGCTGCAGTCAGCTGACCAGAGGAAAAAGTTTATGATGAAAAGTTCAAAATTCAGCTCAACTCCTCAGTGACTGCAGTCTGGTACTTGTTTCTTGTCAAACTGATTTCTCCCATCAACTAGGCTTTCAAGAACAGTCACTATCCATTCCTACATCTGCCATAGGAATGAGAGGACAGTATTCAAATGATGGAATTTCACAATAGTGCTAAGGAGTAAGCAGGAAACACTGACAATCGTTTAATAGCATGTTTACATTTGCATTATTATCCTAAAGGAATACTGAATTTCACACATTGGAAATCACTGAATGTAAATTAGACTTAAACTAGAGTTAAACTCTGCCTTCTGCAAACTGACTATCACATGCTGTATAAGCAATCAGTGAGATGACATGCAGATTATTTTTACTGTAGGTGCCACAGAAGGTGTCAATGGACCGGCAAGACTGCTACAGCTGCATCTTTATCAAGTTTGTACTATTCTTAAATGCATACAGGAATGTGAATACATTCTTAGTTTTATCAGTTTAACACTTTTATTAAAGCTGCCTGTTTCTTCAATGCATTTAGAGAACACTGACATCACCAATACAGAACTGAGAAAGAATTTTAAGTGAAGTACTGACCTCCTACAACACTTACGGTGCCTTCCCTCACGTGTAGAACTAAAATTCACCCTGCAGGTTACTATGGCCCTGGTAGAACAATGAAGTTGCCAGATGCTCTCTTTGGGGGCAGGTTTTCAGTGTAAAACAGGATGACAGTTTCATTCCAAGGCCATGACATAAAGATCCACAATCTGAATAGTTATTAAACAATTACTGTCAGGTTACAGTAAAGAAATGTCTGTGTCTGAAACAGCAATCACTAAGTAGACTTTGCAACAAGAAAGAATTAACAACTTTCCAGTACCATACTCCTTGCTGACCAGAAGCCATGTTTAAAATAAAAACTAGACTGGGAAATAAAGATATTCCCTTACATCTAGTTTTTGCTACCATCACTTTATACTGTCTGCATATGCCATGCGCACACTCTCTGATGATGAAAAACAGTAAGAAATCCAGTTTTAAGAAAGAAGGAAATCTTTAAAACAGATAATCACCTTAACTACTCCTTGTCAAAAACACCCTCTGGAAGATAGCTGGCAAATATTTCAGTTTAGTTTTTAGGCCTGTGTC
Organism: Eubucco bourcierii; assembly: GCA_013396675.1. Taxonomy (NCBI): domain Eukaryota; kingdom Metazoa; phylum Chordata; class Aves; order Piciformes; family Ramphastidae; genus Eubucco; species Eubucco bourcierii. The sequence goes on along the minus strand of VWZE01021019.1, from coordinate 289,370 downwards.
TCACTGCACAAAGGGGACATTACAGTTATCCTACAACAAGTATACACCATTAGCATGCATGAACAGAAACACCTACTGCACAACACAAACAATGTACAGCACAGGTCACACACTTTGGTGCTGAGCCCTGCCGCTCCACCCTGGGACAAACAGACACACTATGGATGTCTAAATGCATCATCCACGTATTTTAAAGACAAACACAGAGCATGAACCTCTGAGATAACTCCTGAAACCCAAATGCAAACTGCAAGACCTGTCATGGTAGGCCTAAATAGGCAAAAATAGGCTTATACATGTCCTGGTTTCCCCAGACATGTTTGCCTGTTCTCCCTCCCCCTGCTATGGGGAGAAGCAACTGCAGGAAGGAGGACAAAGAACCTGGAGCCACTGAGTCTGGGGACTGTGGTTTGCCCAGACTTGTTTTGAACCCTGCGGTAAACAAGGTACACAGCTTGCCTTGTGCAAGGTTATGCTCTGCCCATATTTGGGTAAAGCAAGCCTATGGCTTCACCTGATATGGTCAGGCTTGGCTAACTGCCATTCTGATTGGCTGTTCTGTGTCCAAAGGCCCATTAGTCTTGGACTCTATAAAAGGAGACGTGCAGGAAGCACAACCTGTGCTCTGCTATTACGTGTGTGCTTTGCCATTGTATCCGGTGGTCTGCCATTGTATCCAGGTGTTCTGCTCTCTATCCGTGCTCCTACTACCTTATATCCTGAGCTGTATGGAAGTCCAGGACCAGGACCAGGCTCTAATGCCTCCATGCAATCAGCCTGCACAGCCAGCGTGACACCGTGCTGAGACTGCACATCACAAGACTTCCTGCCTGCACCTGAAAGCCTCCTGCCAAGGTGAGAAGTGCTGGAAATACACAGATCATCCAGAGAATAAGGACCAGGTCATAGATTTTCTTCCTCCTTTCTCTGGCACCCAGAAGCCTGAGAAACTCCAAAGCCTCTAACATGTGTTTTGGGTACTGTCGGATAATATTTTGTGAGTAAATACTTCAAGCCTCTTGTAATCACTAACTGTCTTCTGCCATAAGCAGGAAGGAGCTTCCTGTGTCCATTCAGTGGCTAAGCAGGATAACTAACCACAAGCAGTATGAGTGACCGCACAAACCTTCTCTTCCAGTAAAAACGTTTGCTTATGCTGGTTACCTTTAAAGTGTTCCAGTTTTGCCTGTTCCCTGTATGTATAAACTCCCAAACTGTGCGTTTCGAATCTTGTAGATCAGTTTTCTGGTGAGATTTAATGGTAATAAACAGTTTTCATAGTTATTAACAATCTCTGCCTGGATATCAAAATTAATATAGATTATTAATTTTGAATCATTTTGTAACAAGACCCCAAAGTTTCAAACTGTGTGCATCACTGGTGTGCTACAGCAGTAACTCTCCGTTATCCTATTTTTACACTACCCTATTTTCACACTATCCTATTTTCACATATTTCTGCCTTAAATTTGCACCAACTACAACTCTTACACTATATTCATTGTTCCCGTTCCCTACTGAATGAATTCCACCACTGTAAAGAAATTTGCAGCCGGTCAGCAATAGTGATGATTCTTGGTACAAAACAGTATTCTTTCTGCTCTTTTAATAGGCCAGAGAAGCTCTCCATATTCAATCGAGCCTTTGAGACACATTTACTTTCTTCTTTGTGATTAGGAAACAACAACCTATAAACTGTGTACAATGGGTAAGTCGGGGCAAGCTAGAGAAATAACACCTTCATACCACTGAATAACTGGCAAAAACATCACTTGGACACCGTGCACTGGAACACCTCTAATGCAGTCTGTTGGTTTTCCCTCCTCAAGGTTCAGTGGCATTATTCCACTTCCCCCTCTCCAATCAAGCCTTATTTTCCCTGCATTTAATCAGAAGAGTTATTTACTTTTGACTTACTTCCAGATAATATAGATAAGGTATGCCAGTCTTTAGCAATTAAACTACCTTTGAACTGCTACCCATTGTGACCTGCCAGAAGAATTTTCCAGATACCAGTACTATTTTTAAATACTTCTGACATATATCCCTCAACCCAAAACCTTAAGTAGGTAGACTATAAAACCGTTCCAGCCTTATGGAGATGTTTTATCCATTTGCTGCTCCTTTACAAGGAGTTATAAAAGGCAGGCTAACTGCTACTTCCAAAACAGACTTCATTAAAGAGAAAGCTGTAGCTATGCGTGCCACAGCTATGGTTTCAAAACACTAACCCAGAATACTTGTTTTGTGTTTTTTAATTTAAAAACCTTTATTAAAAATAAACAAAATAAGTACAGATTGTCCTGGGGACAGAGAGAAAACAGTTTTCCTCTTAGGACTCAGATCTGCCTGACAGCAACTCCTTACAGTTTTGTATCTTTCAAAAAATGAGAGGGAAACGGTAAGAGGAATTAAGACTGAAGCCTACAGACACTTTGGGTTTTATACCACATATTCAGAATACATAGGTTTCTTAAATCAATTCCATGCTGTTTACAATATATTAAATTGAAAAATGCAGGGGTTTTTTTTTCCTATGTACTTGCAACTCTTATCCAGGAGGGGAAAAAAGTCACAAGAGAAGATCCACGAGCAGGACAATCCTACTTGGGAGGCAGAAGCAGCCTATGAATGTTACAACATGACCTTACCAAAAACAATAACCTAAGTTTCATTGTACCAAAGCAACTTTCTTTTGGAGAGTCAAGCACAGTTTACTAGGAAGCACTACTACCTTAGTGGGAACAAATCAGACTCATTTTGACCAGCAGTGCTGCTTTCTCCTGTATCCTTGAGTAAAGACAGAAGAACCAGAAGAGAAAGCTGAGAGCCTTCGGGACCATTACTAAAGTAACTCTGCTGCTACAAGATTTAAGTAACTATGAGAAAATATCTTTTCTCACATATTAACATGACAGTAACCCAGTATTCAAGACAAAAGCACGGAAACCAGAGCTGTGGGGGTAGCCTGTGAGAGCAGAACTTTTGAACCTCAGACAATAAAGGCATCTTTGTAAGAGGAAGGCACGAGGGCAAGAGGATCAGATGTCCACCAACCCACTGCCAGTCGGTCTCTGAAGTGTCTGTCAGCAATCAGCCCTGGCATCCCTGCCAGCTGAACCACAGCAAACGGTGTGCCCAACACGATTTTACTGCAATGAAAATCAATCTCAAGTGATTCCTGGGACTCCTTCAGAATCTAAAATGTCATTCTTTAGGAAGCCTTCCTTTGTTTTGTGTATTACAAATGAGGTTGGCCAAAAATACAAGCATAAACCCCCCATAACTTGAAAACCAAATGCAGAACTAGGTGATTTCTGTAAAAAACTTCTTTATATTCCAACCTTACCATTCTATGATTCTATATTGCACTGTGTCCCATGTCTCCTTTACAACACACTGCTGACTCTGGTTGAGATGTCCTAAGATCTCAATTTAATTGTTCCAAGTACAATTAGAACGTCCCTTCTCATGAAAACAAATATAAAACCACTATTATCATTGTTGCTACTAACAAAAACAGTTCTTGTCTACATGACTTCATCCCACCAATAAGTTTCCAGGACTCCACAATTCACTCCCCCATGGCATAGTGGATAGGGGGAGAAGAGGACAAAGTAAGCTTGGGTTAGCAACAATATCACTTTAACATTGTCCACTCCCTTCCTAGCTTGAAATTCTCAAAATCAACACAAGATAGAATTTCACCATTAGAAAGAACCTATGGATAGATATATGCTTGCATACACATAAAGAGATAAAGCTGGTTTAGAAATGTAACTTCGACCATTACTGTATCTTGTCATCTACTGTTTGTCACTTGGTACAACCCACCCACACAAGCCATGAACGCTGGCACAATTTCTTCAGTTTTTTATGACATTTTAAAATTAAAGTACTACTGTAATGACATTTTAAATTAAAGTACTATTTACTTTAACTACATTATTCTAAACTACATACACATACAAGCAGTCCTCCTGTAACAAATATGGCTTTGATTTATAAAGAAAGTATATGTGGCTTAACAAGCATTTTACCACTAAAAAAGGTTTAAAAAGACATTTCTCAGTTGGAAATAAACATTTTGCTAGTACTGAGTTCCTTCCTATTCAGACAAAACCAAAATGGTGCTGTCCTGAGAGCTGTTCCAGTACATGTTTTAGAGTTTGAACCCAAATGAATCACAGAATCACTGGAGGTCGCCTCCAACCCAGACCACTCTAAGGGAATCTCATTCAGCCCCTCTGCAGTAAGCAGGGACATCCTGGGCTCGCTCAGACTGCCCAGAGTCCTGTCCAGCCTCACCTTGGGCATCACCAGGGACAGGGTCCCAGGCACCAAGTTACCCTACTTACACCCATCACAAGTGCACACAGCAGAGGACAGCCTGTAGAACTAACAGAACTGCTGCATCAATTATTTCATATGACTACTTCCACTTTTATGTGTTTACTTGTAAAAATGTAAGATTAAATGTATTTTAGAAGTCCTTATTTCTTCCCTTGTTTTAGCTAAAATTCAAATCAGAAGTGCATCATTGGTATTTGCTATGAATACAAAATCCACAGAAATTACACCTTACAGGTAACTGGGTCAAGTTCATAAAGCTCTGCACTTCATATTATCTACCTTAAAAAATCTCACACAAAATGATCATTTAATTCTGAAATCCACTAACCATAGCTTTAAACAAAAGCAGAGGCACGTCTTCTTCCAGAAATTCTACATGCACAAAAGCTTGATGAGTTCCAAGAAGTGCTGGAAGAAGAAAAGGGATTTCCCACAGACATTCGACATTATAAATCATAAATCCACCTGGTGATGACAACTGGATTGTAATGAATAGTTTTTCAAGCACTCTGCTATGCCTGTATAGGAGAACTCTTTATACATGAACCTGTTCATCACTGCAGACAGAATATTGTAACTTTTAACAAGCATGACGTTTGTCTTCTAACACTGAGGAGTTTAACCCCCTCTGAAATGTTAAGCAAGGTCCCATTTTTCAGCACTGCAGTGAAAGCTGAACAGCTCTTTTGCACATTTGGACTGCTGCCTTCGTGGCTTGGAATTTGCAATAAACAAGTTTCTCTGCTTTGATTATCACTGCCAAGTTCACACTTCTCAAACAAAAAACAGTTGACTTTAGTTCATATTCAACTCTTTCTCTGGCTCCCTTTCTACTTACACACTGTGCAAACATTCAGCATTTCTGGGAAGAGCTAAGAAACGTTTAGTATGAACCCTGACAATGATATGTTTCTTCTGCAAAAATTAATCTCATTTGGTTAGTGTCATTTCTCATTTTCACACAAAATAAATTTGTAATTCCACAATGGAATTTAATGCAAAGATCTTCCTTGGGCAGAAACATTTCCCCTGGTATATAGCCAGGTATACAAGAGAGTAAAAATGTCATCTTTGTTTCTCCTATCTTCATAGACAAGAAGCCAACTGTGTTGGTTTGAGGCTAATTGGAGTATTTTAATAAAAGAATTACATTATATGAAAGGAAAACACTGGTGATGTCTGCTTCACTCACAGGCTTGCTGAGATGTATAAGAACAAGAACACAAACAGGTAAGACAGTCTCTCTCTGGGAGCTGCTGTGTCTGCTGGCCTCTCTGCTGTGTAATCCAACTCATCACTCTGCTTCTAACCTCCCTGGCCCATCCTCCAAACCCACCCTGCACATAAAGTAGACCCTGGGGTAAGGCAGAGGGGTGGAAAGAAGGTGGAAGGGTGGTTGGCAGCCCCTCCTGGGGACTCTGATTTCTGGGAGGGGGATTGTGTTTCTGTATTACCTTTAACTTGTCTATCTCTGCAACTATTCATGTCTATTGTGTATAGATCTGCTTGTACATTGTTACTAAGCTGTAAACAGAGTTTCAGTCCTTAACTTCCAGCTGACTGAGTCTAGTCTGGGGGATTTTACCCTGGACAATTCTTAGGTGCTTTATTTATATAGTACAAAGCTTAGCATTAACTACATATCCACTGAGCCCGAGAAACTCCTCAGAAACAGTCACAGGACACAGTACACCAACGAACAGTTCACAGTCATCAAACAGATGCACTTTCACCCAGTTCCCCTCTTGCTAACCACCGCTACATCCTCTCACCAGTTATCTCGCTGCTTCTCATCCAGCTCTCGACAGCCCTTGGGGCAGTTTATTTGATAAAAGATCAGAGAGAATATCTGAAGAAAAAAACCTTTTTCTACCAGACCAGCAAGCTGGACTGTCTCAAAAGAAGAAGCATTAGCCACAGAAATGACTGCTGTCTTTCACAACAGAGATCATTGTGTCTGTACTCATCCCAGTCCTTTGCACTACACGGTACAATTAGCTACACATTAAAACAATATTTGACTTTTCCATAACTCACACTGTTACTGGGTAACTACAGTAACAGAGACTCCACAAACTCTCTGGACAACGAGGTCTTTAAAACACTGAACATTAAATATCCCTCACTGAAAAAAATACTAAGCAGAATTTGTAAGGGTTACACACATTACAAAACTAACACCTCTGGGTACTGCATTGCACTCTGCTATAGAAAAGAGTGAAGTGCAGTGGATAAAAAGCATAAAGGGTCCACAGAGTCATAAAAGCTAAAGCCATGGACAACAGCAGGACAGGAAATCTCTGATGAGTCACTGATGGAATGATGTTGCACTTCATTTCAAAAGAGAAATTATTAAGGTAACTTCATCGGCATAGGAAACATTTTACAGCGCAGTTGGGATTTCAGGGTAAAGATAGGTCTAGATTCCAGACTGAGTGGTGTATCTGCTACACCAACTTTTCACAAGCTTACCTAGGACTTAGATCAGATCAGATTACTATGAAAACATAACAAGGTTTCTACATTGACATACACACTGCAGCATCCAGCCATGGCGATGTTCAGATCATTTCTCATTTCCAGTAGTCTGAGTGACTGCAGTGTTATTTATTTTTATGAAATTCAGCCTAAGTACAAATTGCACCACCTAATATTAGAGATGTTTAACCAGTAATGTTCAGAACAATGCTTACCTGATAGAAAACCAAAGAGGAAAACAAAATGTTCACCTTTAACATGTCTGAGCAATGTAATAATATTTAAAATGTAATATTAATATTGAAATGGTTTTAATATGTCCAGAACAATTAAATGTATTAACACTTCATCAACTTTCCAAAGTTACTACTTCTTGAAAGAAGAGACAAAAGGTGAAGTAACCTCTCCGTAGCTACCCAACAACACACACTGACCTCTTGTGAATTTCTCCAGATTCTACAATTTTTAATAGAGAAAAATGCAGTGACAAAGTACCTGGCTAGAAGGACATTACTGTGAGAGACTTCTATCAAAAGGATAAATTGTGATTCAAGAAAAAAGATAAACAGTGTGGGTTTGAAGAATACCTAACATCCCACTGGGCACAATTTAAATTCCTGTTCCCCTTTAAAAATTCCATGCTGTAGGTATGCAGGTTATATATAGTCCATTACTCTTCAATCACCTGAAGATGATGTGTCTCCAAGGAATTATAAAGCATAATATTAATAAAACCTGACATTATATGTAATAAATAAATAAATAAATAAATAAAATAAATATTTAGCCTTACTTCTCCATGTCTTAAAGGTGTAATAGCTCTTCTTGCTACTGCCATTCGGAACAACGTTTCTGTGGCCTGCAGTAAACAAACACAAATTAGTTATTTAAAATACAGTCAACCCAGCTCATGAAAATTTCCTTTAATTTGTAATGTATCTTTTGCACCACTTTTATAACTGAATCAGTTTAGTGAGTTATTTAGAACAGTTTTCACAACTTAATTCAAGTTTTATGCAAGGTGATAGACCTATTAAGCATTTTTTGTCTCAGCTTAAGTAACCACCTAAACGGTGCAGGTCCCTCCTGTGACACTGCAGCAGTTACACGAGACTGTTCAGATCAGAGATGCTCAGTCCCTTAGAATTGTCTTCCACGAGTTGTCTCATAGAAGTGGGATATTAAGGGGAAAAGTAGTTACATAGAATTTCACAACTCAGAAAATGAACTAATTTAATTGCTGTTTAACATTACACACTCCAATTAACACGTAAGTATCAAAATCCAAAAGTATGATGCAATTCTTTTCCTAAAACCATCTGAGCCCCTCTTGACTCTCAGTAACAGCAGCATTACAAAATACAGCATTGCTATGTGCAAATGACAGGCTACAGAACCTTGGAGAAGTCTTTACTTAGGTTAATCTTTAATTAGGTTGCACACTTCTGTGTTGTCCCATCTTTCTTTAATCAAGTGGGACAATTAGCACATACCCCTGACACAAAGACAGATTAATGACTTAAAATGCAGGTTATAACACACAAAAAAAACCCACAAACAAACAAAAAAAAAATCAAACCACATTACATTTCTTTCTACAAACTGGCTGCAAAAAGGCATGAAGAATTTCACTGGTTACATAAAGTCATGGATTGGCACATCAGGGTACACAAGAGCAGATTTGGTTTACAGACTTGTTTCCATGGCGAGTAATAAAGCTGGTTTCAATTCCATCTGTAATGAAACATGGTTTTACTGTCTGGTTCTAATAAAGAAAAATATTCTAACATTTACAGATCTACATTAAAAAGAAATTATCAGGTTGTTTGGGGAAAAAAAGTTTATAAATAAAAGTCCTTTGCAGTAGCTATCTCTCTACAGTGATGTAAAAAAGTAAGCTCTCAGTGCATTATATGACTGCAAGTCTTGCTGCGTTCATGCTACACTACCTTGAGGCAGCTGTGCCTCGACAACTGTAATATCAAAGACAACTCTTGGCCTTCATAGCTAAATATGGTAGGCTTTAGCCCTCCCCAAATGACTGCCTGCAGAAACTCTACATTCTCCCTTTCCTATCTGTAAAGGAATGTGTGAGCCCCTGAACACTGGACTACAAAATGTATTACTTCATTTAGACCACAACAATGCAGGGCAATGCCCAAGTGTAATTCTTCTCAAACTCTTCTTCTCTGAGACAACCTCTTACAACCTTTTGTATTTCCCAAAATTGGTTTCTTTCACCAACACTTTTAAGGATGTTTCAGCTGAATTGGACATTCTGTCAATATAGCTAAGCTGCTTCTGTTCCTTTTGAAAACCACTGGTGTGTGTGACTTTCTAATCACCTCGACTAGTGGGTGATCTTTCTGAACACACTTGGGCTCACATCGTTAATGTCAGTTGTCATTCAGAAACAAAGAAACATCACAGCAACAGTAAATCCAGCACCACAGACGTCCTCCTATGAGCACCACTCTTCGTATGCCAAGTAGCACTAAGAAGATTAGCCCCACAATCACAGACACCTACCCAAATAGCATGAGGGAGATGAGGCCACCTAAAGCCAACCGCACACTGACAATGACAAAGTTGGAGGAAGAGCTTTGGGGTTTTTAGGTACGCAAAAATCAAAGAGTATGCTTAAAGAACTTCATCTTGGAAAACAATAATCAGAGCCTTTGATGAAGGGGGAGGGCATTAGCGGAAAACATTTCAAGTCTGTATCCCTTCTACAAAGAAAACTAAGTGTGAACGTGCTGTGATTCAATTAAGGCAATGTCTTACATGGAGGGAGAAGAAGATGAACTCTAACACCTTCACAAAACCAACACCACACAGATTAACGGAAAGTCATCAGGTGAGGAAATGATAACCGCTTTTAAAATCTGAGTGATCTGTAATGCTTCTGCGTTGGACACACTCCCAGACTATCTTCAATGCCCATCTTTTTCCTTCCTGCCCCACACAGGCAGGCACAGAATCATTTGGCAGAGACCAGCGGGGCCCCTTGAAGCAGGTTGCCCAGGGCTTGTTCAGACAGATTTGCAGCGCTGCTAGGGATGGAGATCCCACACTCATCATGTGTCAGACTACTGCTCTAAAACAAATTAATCTTTCAATGCAGGCTACCTAATAAAATAATTTCTTTGACTTCTTCAGCAACAAATTTCCTCTGGAGAAGTTTAGCAAACATTTGGGCATCAGGTCAAAACTGCCCTTTTACCACAAAGAAGAGTTTTCATGGTTCTGTGCCACTTTGCTGGTTTGAAGCTAATTGGAATATTTTAATGAAAATAATTAGATTATAGGTTGTGAAAAGCAAACACTGGTGATGTCTGCTGCACTCATAGGCTTGCTGAGATGTATAAGAACAAGGACACAAACACTGAGTCTCTGTCTCTAGTTGTGCGTTTTTTCTGCTGGCCTCTCTGCTAACCCAACTAACCACTCTGCCTGTAAGCCCCCTTGCCCATCCTCCAAATTCACCTTGCACATAAGGCAGATCCCGGGGTAAGGCAAAGGGGTGGGAAGAAGGTGGAAGGGTGATTGGGAGCCCCTCCTGGGGACTCTGATTTCTGGGAGAGCGATTGTGTTTCTGTATTACCTTTAACTTGTCTATCTCTGTAACCATTCCTGTCTATTGTGTATAGATCTGCCTGTACATTGTGCTAAGCCGTAAACAGAGTTTCAGTCCTTCCAGTTGGCTGAGTCTAGCCTGGGGGATTTTATAAAGTGTGGAGGTGCAGGTAACTATCACAGTCATTCAGAGAATACTTGAGCAAAGAAACTCACACTGACACTCCATTTAGAATGAGATGAATTACCTGGCTGCAACATCAGTCCCTTGCAATCCTTACACTATCTTCTACAATTCCTGCACATAATTAATAATACACATCTCTCCACTGAATGCTAACATCATTTCACATACATCTACTGCTCCTCAATTTAAAATTATATCCATTTTGAAAAATATTAAAATAACCTTGTATTTTATGTTAGGATGTGCAACTGTGATTATTTTAAAAAATACTGGAAATAGTTAACATCATGTTATGCTAAGTGATTAAAAACGTAAAACTGCTGACTAGGAATTCAAATCACTTTTAACTGCTTTTGCAGTTAAATGTTAGCATTAAATGTTTCATTATAATCAGAGATTTTTATGAAGCTGTAAAAATTTAAGATTCATTTGCATTCAGTTCACTCTGAATAAGCCTTAAATAAGAATCATCACAAGCTTAGGCAATGACTCTAGGTACTTGATTCAGAGATGGGTGCCAGAGGTCTATAAGAATGTAAATTATCAACAGATGGTTTTAGTGATCTCAGTGTGAAATAAATGTGTTGCCAAGTTGATAGCTACCCAATCCAAAAACCTGTTCTTCATGGTAAGGAATGAACACTGTATGTGCCAGTCTGTAAGGCCATGCAGGCTCTAATGTCACCACCAGGTAAAAATGACCAGCTGTTCCCCTCCTAGGAAAGCATTCAGTTCTGTTCAAATTTCTTGCAAATGGCTTATTTCAAAAAAGGAGAAACCACTTGCAGGTACCAGAACGAAAATGAAAACTAATTATGCATTATAGACAGAAATGGAGGGGGGAGGGGGGTAAGAAAAGCAGTACTTTAGATTCCAGATGTTTTCAGTTTTCTAGGTATTCACAAAAATAAAATGGTCTTAAAATGCTTCATCAAAATAGTTACTGTTTTACCAAAGTTAAAACTGCAAGGCGAAGCAGGGGAGGGCACTGCTAATGCAAGTAAATTAATTTAGAAATGCATTTTAATTGCCTGACAAATTTTAGCAGCTAATTCTAAACACATATTTTAGAAATAAGAAATATCTATTTAAAAATATGTCCTAAATATCTATTTAAAGAGATGTCCTGAAAGGCAAAGATTTTTGGAAGTCGTTCACAGCCATTTACAGATTGAATTAAAATGAAAACAGGGCAGTTAGTTGTAAGAATAAAAAAGGATGAGGTACCACAGAAGACTTTTTTTGCACTCCTGTTAAGCCTGCTGATCTGCAGCAACTGATGGCACTAGCTTGTAGAGCTTGTGTTTCTTCATGAAAAGCAAACTGCAGTAAAACAAGGTTCCTGACAGTCTCTCTGAAACCATCACTGACACTTATCAACTTGATTACATACTGCAAATGAACTATTGTTGTAGGTCTTATAAACTATCACACAGCTTTGGGGAAACAAGGACCAGTGCTGTTAGAAAAAAAAAAAAGGAAAAAAAAAAATAGAAACTTAGTTATATTCAGAGCAATAATGTACAAGAAGTTTTTTCATTTCCTAATTTCTGTCCACAGAACTTCAAGTGTAAGGCAACCCTCTCCATCTAGAGCCTGCTGCAGATGACATTTAATCTAACCAAGGAGCTTATCTATTGCATCAAAAGAAGTGTGACCAGCAGGATGAGGAAGGTGATTCTCCTCTGCTTTGCTCTCATGAGACCCCACCTGGAGTATTCCATCCAGTTCTGGTGACCCCACCATAAGAGGGAAATCAAAACGCTGGAGCTGGTCCAGAGAAGGCTCTTGAATGTGATCAGAGGGCTGGAGCACATCCCCTATGAGCACAGGTTGCAAGAGTTGAGGTGGCTCCAGGGACAGACCTTACAGCAGCCTTCCAGGGGCCTACAAGAAGTCAGGAAAGGACTTTTTTACACAGGCTTTAGTTACACAGCTTTAGGAAAGACCAAACAGCCTTAACGTTGAGGAGGGGAAATTCAGACTGGATATTACAAAGAGATTCTTTACAATGAGAGTGGTGAGACACTGGAAGAGGTTGCCTAGGGAAGCTGTGGATGCTCCCTGTCTGGAGGTATTCAAGGCCAGGTTGGATGAGGGGTTGAAACTAGATGATCTTTATGGTCACTTCCAACCCAAAGCATTGTATGAATCTATGTTACAGTTTTTGATGAAATTACTACAATAAAAACACAGCATCTACTGTCATTCTACACCTTTTATGAATTTAAATTCTATTTAAAGTACAACACTGAAGCTGAATAGAAGCTTTTAGAGAGACATATTTAAATTATTGTTTCCTGAAAAAATCATATTTCAAGTGTGAATTCCATATACCTCTCTGCCTTTTACATCTTTTAAGGAGTCTGAATTTCCCTCCCTTTAATACCAAACAATTTGAACTCTACTTGTACAAGTAGATCAGTATATACCTGACCATCTGTGAGATGCAAGTACTTTCCATCCACCTATCAGCAGATCAAACCACATCTTACCCTTACCTTCTGTAAAACAACCTGACTGTGAACTCCATGAAGACAAAAGAATTTAGATCCCATTGTCAAGCATATTTCACAGAGTCAATGATATCTTTGCACACATTTTCTGAAATTTCTCTGGTTATTTTCCAATTTGTGCCTCAAGAACGTGAGCACCCAAATATCGCACCAAACACCCACCTTTGCAGACCCTAAACTCTGACTCCCCTTTTCCCTAGTTACTTATCCAATATTTGCACATCAGTACTAGAACCACAAAATCATTCAGGTTGAAAAACACCGCTAGGATCTCCAAGTCAACCCCCTGACCCTACTCTACAAAGGTCAACCCTAAACTGTATCCTCAAGCACCTTTACACAACCTTCAAATACATTCAGTGACGGTGACTCAAGCACCTCTCTGGGCAGCCTCTTCCAATGTCTGAAAGTATAATAAACTTCTTTTATATAAACCACTTTCTACTGCCTGTCCCAAATGAAAATAAAAATGCACGTAAGGATCAGAAGAGTACATATCCTTGATATTCACAAGCCCCAGAAATTATCATCTTGCAGGACTATCTCGTGGAGGCTCTGGATGCACAACAAATGGGTCAGACCTGCTGGGGGACGGAAGAGTAGCTTGAAGATTAGATGGTTGAGAGCAAATAAAGCAGACATCTGCCATGTAACTGACATGGCAGAAGTATTGCCTGAAAGCAGTTCTCCTTTCTCAAATAACACATGCATGTTGTTTCCCTAACTGGATATCTGGGGGCTTGTGGAACTCAGTATGTTAAATAAACTATTACTATAGCAACAAGATTACTAACACAGGGTAGCTCTTTTTGAGTTACACCTTGCACCTCCTTAGAGTATTTGCAGATTTGCTGTGTAAACATAGGTTCAAATTCACAGACAAATACTCCACTGAACTGACAAATTCCATTTGCTCACAGAACTAAACCTGCACTTTTGGGGTTAATGAACTTCCTCACAAGCTCATTTACCTCTAGCCTAACTAAGCTGCCCTGTTGTTCATAACAGCCAAAAGGCAATAAACACCACACTGATCATCTTTGCATTCAGCCTTCACTGCAAGCTGCCTGCCTTGCTGCCGACCCACTCTGGAACCTTAACCTCTCCTTAAAGTAGCTTTAAAGCTTACAGTTGTAGGACATGTACTCGACAAATGAACCAAGCACAAAAATAATCCAGTACTGTACACTGCCAGGAGGATGAAAATAAAGTATTTCTGTTTATTTACCATAATCTGAACCCGGTAGCCTGCAGTTGTGGTATTTGTAACTTTTTCCAAGATGATGATCTTTTTTTCCCTGACTTCTTCTTTACCTGTTCTTCTCCCTTTCCTTCTCCCACACACCCCTTCCCAAAAGAAATATTTGGTATTTCATTGGGATTCCTGGTCCCAGCCTGTAACTGACTTTCACCTTTTTCTAGTTTTCTCTATACAAAGGATTGAGCAGCATAATGCTGCAATTAACTAAGTATCAGGAAGCCAGGAAAAAAAAAAAAAAATCCAGCAGTACAATGTTCATGAACTACATTACCCACAAACCAGGCCAGCAGTCAGCATGGGAAACTGGAGAAATAGGCCATTTAATCTCTTGCCTCCAGAGGTCCAAAAGAGGCTGCCTCACCACCAGCACCAGTTTCCACATCTGTGAAACAACCCACTGAAGCCAGCTAAACCTTCTCTCCTTCCCAATCACACAACAGAAGGGTAGGAAGCAGATGCAAGCCAGCCTGCAGAACGCATATGATGACTGTCAAAAATGGTTTTGATTAGTAATGCTGTCAGACAGAATAAAAGATAAGAGTTGGAAGACCACTCTGGCCAGGCAAGCCACACACGAGAACACTCGCACGTAGTCAGTGCCCCCTCAGGACTCAGGGCCGCAAACCCTTCACATTTGCAGCTCCAGAAGGCTGAGAAAGAGCACATGCACCCATCCATCCACCCTGCACCACCCTTTGGCAGGAAGACTTCCAACTGCCCTCCATCCCATTGGGAACGAGTCCATGGGGGTGTTTCTGCTGCTTGGTCAGGGGCCACTGGAACGGCACCACAGAGAATCCACAGGTCTGCCCAGGTTTGGAGTCAGGATAACAGAGCATCGCTGCACCAAGCCCACAGCTGCACTGAGCTTAAGCACTACACAGAGGGCAAGAATACTCTGAGTGAAAAGGGCCCTTTAAAGACCGTTCAGTTCAACAACCCTGCAGTGAGCAGTGACACCTCTCACTAAACTAGGTTGCTCAAAATCCCATTCAACCTGACCTCGAATACCTACAGTGATGGGGCATCCACAAATCCTCTGCTCAGCCTGTTCCAGTGTCTCACCACTCCCAGTGTAACAGATTTCTTCCTTAGGTCCAGCCTAAACCTACTCTCTTTCCATTAAGAAACATTGACCCTTTCTCATCACAGATTCTGGAAAAAAGTCTTTCCCAACACATCTTATAAGGTTCCTTCAAGTATGAAAAGGTTGCAATAAGGTCTCCCCTGAGCCTTCTCTTTTTCAGGTTGAACACTCTGAACTCTCTCAGCCTGGCCTCACAGGGGAGGTGCTCCAGTTCTTGAACCACTTTCACAGACCTCCTATGGACACATTCCTGTGCTGAGAGTTGGACACAGTGCTCCAGCTGAGGTCTCCAGAGAGTAGAGTAGATGGGTAAAATCACCTCCCTTGACCTGCTGGCCGGACTGCTTTGGATACAGCCCAGAATATGGTTGGCCTGCTGGGCTGTAAGCATACACCGTTGGTTCGTGTCCAGCTTCTCATCCATCAGTACCCTCCCAAGCTCTTCCCCACAGGGCTGCTCTCAACTCCTGCATCCCTCAGCCTGTACTGATAGTGGGGGCTGCCCCAACCCAGGTGCAGGACCTTGTACTTGGCCTCATTGACCATCCCACATGTAACTACATCTCTGACTATCCATCCATTCTGACTCTGCAGCCCCTGGCCCTGTTGGTCTGAAGAGCACTGATGAATATTACTATGAAAGAAAGGCAGATGGGAAGGAAAGGGAGCATGACATGGCAATGCACACCAGGATTTTCCTGCAAAAATACATTCCCAAGCTATCGTAAATAAGCAAAGTGGACTGAGGTGAGCTTTGATGGTTCACTCACAGCTGCTCACTGAGCTACTGGTACAACTGAGAGCAAAATCCAAAGATCCCTGATCTTTGCTCTCTAACCTGTGGAAAATGGCAGAGATTTAAGTACTCAGTGACACCAGCAAGGTCTTCCAGCAGCCTTGGTCTCGTAACACAGACATTTTTCAGTTACACTACTACCACTAAATTAATGAGAGCTCCATATTTATTTAGCTTCATTTCATGTTATCCAAGCATGTGTTCTGGAATTTCAGCCTAATTTAAATGCATCCATTTACAATTCCTTCACCTGCTTTCACTAACCAGAATTTCTTGTTATCATGAACTCTGTACAGGTTCAATTCAGTGCACTCCCTACAAGCTTTCCAAGATTTATGTTTAATGCGTTTCACAACCATGATCCTTTTTCTTCATGGGATTACCTCATCTTCTACATTTCCCACTGGTAGCATTTTTAGAGTAGTAGCTCTCAGTATCTGCAAAAGGAATAAAAATGTCCTTGTCTCTCTTGGTTTGTTTCCATGGAGTTGAGTTAAACTAATACAAACCTAACATGAGCATCAAGCATTACAGACTCCATCTGCTGTGGATGGGACACTCAACTCACTCCCCAACCTTACTGTTAAGCGTGTGCACGTCGCACATTTCTCTGCATTAATTAGAAATAGCACCTACAGGCTAAGACCATTTCTGGGGTGCAGTTTCCAAAAACACCTCCTCTCCTTTGTCCAGAAAAAAATTCACTGATGCTGGACAACAACTACATTGTTTTTAAAGAAGGATATGGATATTCTGGAGACAACCTCAGAAAATAATTAATTGGTGTGATATTATTTATCACATGCTCTTGTCTGTAAAAATAAAGTAAAATAAAATGCTGATTGTGAGTGATTAAACCCATTTAATACAAAGCAATCGGCAAGACATTTCAGAAAGTCAGACATCATATGAGGACCTGTAATTATCTACCAACATAACGGAGTGTTCTGAATTATTCTTTTTCACAAACCAACTTCTTTTTCTTTCAAAGAGAGCTCAAAGTTTCAGGGCTTAGAGCATTGCTTAGTATTTTGGGAGGTGGCTGAAGCACTGATCAGTCTCTCCCTGTTCTCGAGCAAACTGTTCGTACTTTGCCCAGGAGTAACTAAGAGAAAACTTCATTTACAGGCTGCACTCTGCCCAGCACAGTGTGCAAGTGAAGGCATTTCAGATACACTGACCAAGTCAGATTTCTTCTTCCCAAGCACCTTTCCTCACAGTCGACAGCAGTACCTCTGAGGGTCGAGAACAGCCACCCCTGCCAAGCAGTGCAGGGTGCACAGCATCTGTGCACTCTTTTCTCTTTTCAAGAAAGGCAGGAAGTTTTTATCACACGGCCAATCTAAGAAGGAAGCCACACTTCTCCTTCACATACACTATCAGAAGGGGCACATCTACTCTGAACACTAAGACTGCTGACAGAAGTCATAGCGCAGTTGTACTCCAGTAGCTCCACTTTTCAATAATGAAGGTTTTGAGGTAGCATCTATCCACAAGCACACCAGAAAGTCTGTCCAGTGTGCTCAAACAAAAATTCCAAAACACCTCTACTTTTGTGGTTAAATTCTGAATGTCCAAAAATACACAATTTATGCATGCATAGTAAGTAAGCTTTAAAAGCTTCACTTCTGTCATGCCAGAAGCTTGATACCACTCCTTCATGCTTCTGAATGTTTTCTGTGAAGAGAAGCTGACTGGGCTAATGAAGTGCTGTAGTCAACCCAGCAGCAGGAATGGGGGACAAATACCAAATGACAAAACATAAGAAAATAATTCCAGTAAGTTACATTACTAAATGCCCTTAAAAATCAAGCCATGGGCCAGACTTGGGATCACACCCTCCATGAGGTGAAGCTGGCTACAATCTCCACATCCTAAAACTCAACAACATTGAAATTGCCAAAAAACTACTGTTTTGAACTGACTTCACCACCATGGAAAGTCCCCACCTGGTGTATATCAACCTCATTTTTATCACCAAGTAGCTTTCTAATCTTAACAGTAACTGGGTATGATTTATGCAGGGAAAATTTTATCCCTTTATAAAAAAAAATTAAAAAAAAAAAAGCAAAAACCCAAAAAATCCCCAAGTAAACCCCTGAGACTTGATTGCTACCATGACATATCAGTGGTCTCATAGGATGTTAGTCACTGGCAGCACTGACATGTTTTCATCAAAATTTGGATGGTTGCTATTGACAACGGTAAAAAAAAGAAGAAATAAAGCTCAGTGGAGACCAATGCCAGCAGTGTAAAACTCCTAAAGTTTGGAAGGCAAACAATGAGCAAAGCAGGAAGGACCACAATGAAACGATTAGTAAAACCATGAAAGTTCACGCAGAAGAGCTGGGTTCTAGCTTTCGGTCCTCTTACTCAACACCAGGCAAGAAAGCTGAACTACAGTGTTCTCCTGTAAGCAGGCACACTCTGATCTTCTTTCCCAATCAAAAGAAAACCTGCTCCTTATGGTACTACCTACCAAGGAAATTCTTCCTTCAGAGAGAATAATACTTTTCACTTCCTGTCCACAGTCATGAAGAGTACAGGATTAATCATCTCCATCCATCACCTTAGGAATGCACAGACCAACTAAAATTCTGACATGCTAAAAAAAATATAAGCTGATAAATTTAATTCCTCTCACGATGACATAAAGAATGTTATTGTTCAATATTGTTATCCAGAATTCCCAATTCATATTATACTGAAAGATATACAGCTTTAAGGTCGAAGCATCACGTTAGCAACAAAAACATTAAATCTATAATTATCCTTCGAGCTAGTTTTAGAAATCTAGAGAGAGTAAAATACTATAATAAAACTCAAGAGAAATGCAAACTCACACAAGGGTTTTGGCTTTCAAGTAAGCACAGGTTTCCACCAGTGCCACCTTTTAAGTAACATGCCAAATTTAACTCAAAATGTGTCCACTAGACTAAGGTTTAATCTTAAATGTCCATCTTATTCTTGGTGACAATGGAAGCAAAGATTTAATTCCCTCCAGTAAGAGAAAATAATCCAGGAAAGACCAGAATGCATGACTGTTACAAAAACACCCACACCAAGAAAACCTTAACAGCCAAGGTCTGATTAAGAAACAAGCTTTTTACATGGGAAAGCTAAGAGAAATTGGACAACATACTTAAGCATAAAGACATATCAGGCCAAAGCAATGCTTGGAAAACCAAAATCTCACACACATCATACTAACATCTAAACTAGTCTAGAACAAAATGCTTCTCTGCAATCAGTATTGTTTTTATATTGAGTTTACAGTATTAATCTAAATCTGCTACACACTCCAATACACAACATACCCTGCACAAAAGGACAGTATCACCGAAGCCTGAAGTTTAACAAAAAACTTGGAAAACACTGTTTTGGAAACCTTGCATTCAACATTCCCTGTCTGCAGCATAAGGCCAGAACTAACTGAACTGTAACAAGCATTAGCAGACGAGTGGCTGGCAGTACATTAAGCACAGGTTTGTGTAGTCTGTCCTAATAGAATGCACTGTCCATAAGAAGTATTAGTTATAAAAACTGCCAATTTGCATGTCCCAATCCTAGATACGAGCACTGGCTTGGGGATGTCAAAATTGAGAGCAGGCCTGAAGAAAAAAACTTGGGGGTGCTGGTGAATGAGAAGCTGGACATGAGCCACTAGTAAGCACTTGCATCCCAGAAAGGAAAGTACATTCTGTACTGCATCAAAAGAAGCATGGTCAGCAGACTGAGAAGTGATTCTGCTGCTTTTCTCTGGTAAGACCTCAGCTGCAGTACTGCGTCCAGATCTGGAGACCTCAGCACGAGAAGGACATGGACCTGATGGAGCAAGTCCAGAGAAGGGCCACAATAATGATCAGGAGGTTGGAATACCTCTCCTCTGAGGACAGGTTGAGGGAGCTGGGGTTGCTCAGCCTAGAGCAGGCTCCAGGGAGACCTAATAGCAGCCTTCCAGTACCTGAAGGGGCCCTACAGGAAGGCTGCAGAGGGACTGTTTACAAAGGACTACAGTGATAGGATGAGAGGCAATGGCTTGAAACTAGCGAAGAGGAGATCAAGACTGAGTGTTAGAAACAAGTTCTTCACCATCAGGGTGGTGGAACACTGAAACAATTTGTCCAGGGAGATAGCAGAGGCCCCATCCCTGGAGATATTCCAGGTCAGTCTTAACAAGGCTCTGAGTAATCTGCCCTAGTGGAGGATGTCCCTGCTGACTGCAGGTGGCTGGACTAGAGACCTCTGGAGGTCCTTTCCAACCCAAATCATTCTATGATTACCAGTAAACCACCTGATAGCTTTACCAAATCTGGAAACTGCAGCACAGCCCAGGCTACTTCAAGTGTTGCAAAACTTCATCACAACATTGGAAAAGTAGACAATGCAATGAGGAGATGGCTTGAACTTCTATTTAAGTTACGATTCAATTTATTGCTCCCCATCTCAGGTGCAGGCAAACCACAGAACCCTTCCTCCAGACCACTTTATTCACCCTCCATTTACCTGTTCTCTTTATGTTGAACATGTAAAGGAACTACAAAAACTATACAGGTTTTAAGATTCACAACAAACACTTCAACTAAGTACTAAATAAAAAGAAAGGATTTTTGATCAGGAACAAAATGTACAATTATTGCTGGCAAGGTTTAAAGGCACCAAAAGCATGCAGTAGGTCTGTTCTACAAACTGCACTGGATAAGCATGTTCATTTGAACAGCCTGTCTGCTAGCAAAGCCAAATAACAACTCACACCTCTTGGGGAAAAAGTACATAAATCACACAAAAGAATGAACAGCAGAAGGAACGTAGCAACACTAAAAACAACTTAGAGACCATGGCAGACAATCATCTGAGCCTAAAATGCTGCATTCTCCATCAAAAGAGAAAATGAATCCTGATAAGTGCAGAAACATCAAACGGGCTCATAAATCACACTGGTCAATGTCTTATTTGGGTTCACACTTTGGAACACTTTCAAATCATGGTTGCTTTACAAACATTAAGAGTAGCTAACAACAGGTTAAACAATCACCTGTCAGGTCAGATCTTACCACAAGCTTTTCCCTCTCATCTACCAGATGTTAAAAATCTTACCTCTTCACTGACAACATACAGAAAAAATAAACCCTGGTGCTGAAGCTGCTGAAACTGATGGGCTTTGCTGGTATTTAAAGGAGTTGCACAGTCAAAATGTCAGCACAAGTTGTCAACACTAAGATGCTTCCCAGATGTAGTTGTGTTACAGGCACTACCCCAACACAGGTATTCTGGGCGGGCCCAGAACTGGGTACAGGACTCCAGATGCATCACCACCAGGGCAGAGTAGAGGGGTAGGAAAACCTCTCTTGACCTACTACCCACAGCCCTTCTAATACACTCTAGAATGGCAATGGTCCTCCTGGCCACAAGAGCACATAGAATGGCAAGGTTGGAAGGGACCTCAAGGATCATCTAGTTCCAAACCCCTGCCATAGGCAGGGACACCTCCCACTAGTACAGCTCACTCAAGGCCTCATCCAATCTGGCCTTGAACACATCCAGGGAGGGAGCAGCCACAACCTCCCTGGGCAACCCGTTCCAGTGCCTCACCACCCTTACTGTAAAGAACTTCCTCCTAACATCCAGTCTAAATCTCCCCTCTGACAGTTTAAGCCCATTGCCCCTTGTCCTGTCATTGCAGGACCTTGTAAATAATCCTTCCCCAGCCTTCCTGTAGGCCCCCTTCAGATACTGGAAGGCTACTATCAGGTCCCCTCAAAGCCTTCTCTTCTCCAGGCTGAAGAGCCCCAACTCTCTCAGCCTGTCCTCATAGGAGAGCTGCTCCAGCCCTCTGATCATCTTTGTGGCCCTCCTCTGGACCCGCTCCAACACTTCCATGTCCTTCCTGTGCTGAGGGTTCCAGAACTGCACACAGTACTCCAGGTGGGGTCTGACGAGAGCAGAGTAAAGGGGCAGAATCACCTCCCTTGCTCTGCTGGCCACGCTTCTCTTGATGCAGCCTAGGACTCGGTTGGCTGTCTGGGCTGCATGTGCACACTGCAGACTCATGTTGAGCTTTTCATCAACCCAGACTCCAAGGTCCTTTTCCTCAGGGCTGCTCTCCAGCCATTCACCACCCAGCCTGTATTTGTGCTTGGGATTGTGCCTACCCAGGTGCAGGACCTTACACTTGGCCTTATTGAATTTCATCAGGTTGGCCTGGGCCCAACTCTCCAGCCTGTCCAGGTCCCTCTGGATGGCATCCCTGCCCTCTAGCAAGTCGACTGTGCCACACAGCTTGGTGTCATCTGCAAACTTGCTGAGGGTGCACTCCATTCCTCTGTCCATGTCACTGACAAAGATGTTAAACAGCACTGGTCCTAGCACTGACCCCTGAGGGACACCACTTGTCACTGTTCTCCAGGTGGACATTGTGCCGTTGATCACCACTCTCTGGGTTCGACCATCCAGCCAATTCCTTATCCCGCGAGTGGTCCATCCATCAAGTCCATGCTTTTCCAGTTTGGTGACCACAGAACAGTACAGTTGGAAGAGACCTCAAGGATCATCTAGTTCCAACACCCGGCCATGGGCAGGGACACCCCCCACTAGTACAGGTCATTCAAGGCCTCCTCCAACCTGGCCCTGAACACTTCCAGGGAGGGAGCAGCCACAACCTCCCTGTCAACCTGTTCCAGTGCCTCACCACCCTCACTGTAAAAAAATTCCTCTTAACATCTAGTCTAAATCTCTTCTCTGCCTGTTTAAACCCATTGCCCCTTGTATTGTCATTACAAGACCTTGTAAATAGTCTCTCCCCAGCCTTCCTGTAGGCCCCCTTCATGGTGAACCTCCCATCCACTAGGACCTCCAGGTCCTTTTCCCCTTCACTGCTCTCCAGCAGCTCAGTCCCCAACCTATCCTGATCCCTGGGGTTGTTCTTTCCCAGGTGCCAGACTCTACACTTGCCCTTGTTGAATTTCATTCCATTTCTTCCTGCCCACCCCTCCAGCCTGTCAGAGTCTCACTGAATGCCAGCACAGCCTTCTGCTGTGGCAGCTACTGCACCCAGCTTGGTGCCATCAGCAAACAGTGACCTCTGGGCCCTCATCCAGGTCATTGATGAACATATTGAACAGAACTGGTCCCAGCACTGACCCTGTGGGACTCCACTAGTCACAGCCTCCAAATGGACTCCATCCCAGTGACCACAACTCCCTTCAATCAGTTCCCATCCAGCTCACTCCCTGCTCACCCAGACCACACTGCCTCAACTTAGCCAGAAGGATGCTGTGGTAGACAGTGCCAAATGCTTTGCTGAAGTCAAGACAAACCACATCCACTGCTCTGCCATCATCTACCCACCCGGTGATGCCCTCATAAACAGCTGTCATGTTGGTCAGACATGACTGCCCCTTGGCAAACCCATGCTGACTGCTCCTAATGACCCTCTTGTCCCTGACATGCCTAAGGACAGCACCAAGGACAAGTTGCTCCATTACCTTTCTGGGGATGGAGGTGAGGCTGCAGGTCTGTAGTTGCCTGGATCCTCCTCTTACCCTTTTTGAAGATTGCAGTGATGTTTGCCCTCCTCTCCAGCCCCCAGGCACCTCTCCTGTCTGCCATCACTTACTAAAGATGGTGGAGAGTGCTCTGGCAGTGCCCTGTGCCAGCTCCCTCAGCACCCATGGGTGATGCCAGCAGGACCCATGTGCTTGTGGTTGTGCAGATTGATCAACTGTTCCTTAACCCAGTTCTCATCAGCCAGGGGAGACTCCTTTGCCGTGCTGTCCTCTGGGGCCTCAGGTGTCAGGGGCTCCTGAGGACATTCCAGCAGTACAGATGGAGAAGAAGAAGGCATTCAGTAGCTCTGCCTTCTTTGTGCCCTCTGTCACCAGGCACCCTCCTCACTCAGCAGAGGGCCTGCACTGCCTCCAGCCTTAGTTTTTCCTGCAGTGTATTTGAAACAGCTTTTTCTGTTATCCTTGACCTCCCCTGCAAAGTTGAATTCCAAGGAGGTCTCAGCCTTCCTAGCTGCCTCCCTGCACCCTTTGACAGCAGCCCTGTACTCCTCCCAGGTGCCAGCCCCCGCTGCCATCATCTGTAGACTCTCTTCTTCCACTTCAGTTTGCTCAGCAGTTCCCTACATAACCATGCAGGTCTTCTGGTTCCCTTTCTCAATTTCCCACTTGCTGGGTGTTGTAGAGGTTTGGTTATTAATTGGTGGAGGCAGGAATTATAAAAATATAATTATTTTCCTGAAAACCCTGCCCACAAGCCATATACAGTACTCATTTGGGTTTATTTACAGACTCAAATTCCACTGGGAATTCTTCACAGGATGGGCAAATTTAGAGATTTATGAAAGTCAGGGAATGAAAAACGCTAAGCTACAAGCACAGCTTTACCCCATTACAAATCTGCCTGTGCAGAGAATCTAAGGGAAACAGTTTCTTACTCATGAAGGTGAGACGGGAAATTGGTGATGATCCCTTGCTGGGTTTCTCTGCGGCTCGGCTGCCTTCTGGTGCTGCAAGCAAGATCCAACCATGCAGATCCAGGCAGCAGTAGCCCAAGATGGGTGGAAAAGCTGCAAGAGCCAAGTGTGTCTCAGGCACATCTTCCACACGGTCAATGACTCGCAGAGCAGCAAAGTGAGGAGGAGAGGGCAGCAGTGGGTGGGAAGCTGGCATCGTCCCCAGATCAGGGCAGCAGCAGGAGGCTGGGCTGCACGGTGCGGTCCAAGAGAAGTTGGCTCTGGGCACCGGCAGCAGCTCTCTCTCAGACGGACCCAAGGACTTGCAGACCTGCACAGAACGGTGCAGAAGTGGGGGACCGTGCAAAAGCAGGCACAGTGCACAAACAGGAGCCGTGCAAAGTGGGGAACCTATAAACGGAGCTCCATATGGGCAGGGAGGCCTTGCCCTTCACTCTGTCTATCCTTCTCTAGACAAGGTGCCTATTTGCCCTTTAAAGTGGGCACAAAGAACCCAGCCAGCCACCAGCTCGGTCCCAGTACTGCCTTCCACACCAGTCAGCACAGCATGGAAAGGCTTTTTGCTGTCCCACTTCAAGCCCGCAGTGGAGGGAAAGCGGTTTTTGTGCCTTCCCTATTCAAACCTCCAGAGACCCGGCAGGGCGGGGAGGAAGAAGGAATCTGGAGTGCTCCACAACACCGGGATGCACTGATCTTGAGTTTGGTCCTTAAATGCCAGCCAACTACCATGGGCCCCTCTGCCTTCTAGTACCCTGTCCCATGAGATTTCACCCAGCAATTGCTTGAAAAGGCCAAAGCTGGTCCTCCTGAAACCCAGGGCTTTAGTCCTGTGTGCTGGTTTGAGGCTAATTGGAGTATTTTAATAGAGAAAATTACACTATAGGCTGTGAGAAGGAAACCATTAATTTACAGCAGTTAGTATATGTAACCATTAGAGCTGCAAGGAAATTCTAGTCCAAAACTGACTCAGAGTACTGATAACTGATCAAAGACCCTTCAGAGCCCTCCACCTCCAGAAAAAGGAGGTGGTATCTTAGGTTTTACTGTTAGGTATTCTGACTTGCACCACAGAGAGTCTTTCTCAGTTCCTCCCTACATACAACACACTACAGATGAGAGGCACTGCTGCAACACAGGATTGTAAACAGTCAGAGCCCATTACAGCTTCCAACACGCAAGTGCCAGAGAAACGTGGAGACACGAATTGGGATTAGGCTTCAGAAGCTGCTGGAGTCTCTATGGCTGGCACCCCTTGGAGCCAGAAACACAGAATGAATGGATCCATCAGTGTTTTACAGTAATTAGGTACATTTCTGAAAATGGTGCTTCGTTTGCTTCGGCTGCACTAATTGAGCACAATGCAAAACACTGGTCTGAAATGCCAAATGGCAAATTTAACAACCTTATAAAGGAGCCAGGGATACAGAATACTTTTTTTTATTATTATTAAAGAAAGAAGAGGAAAAAAAAAATAAAAAAGACTGCCCTAACTTGTTGCTACACAAAACACAGAGAGCTGGAAAGTGTCCCAAATTGCTCCTTAAGTGTTGTTTTATTAGCTGGAGACTGTCATTAAATATATTGTAAATGAACTTACATTTGCTTGGGTGGATATAAAGAAACAATTGAATCAGTGTTCTTACAATACTTACAATTTACTCTAGTTCTTCACTTTTTTATCCTAGTTACAGTGTTTCCTACACCCGTGTACCTTAGCAACTGACATTTATTTGGCCCATAAATTACTCTAATGCAGTTTAGTGCCCTTTCATAAATTTTACAAACACAACGCTTACAGAACATGGACATGCACTAATTAAAGCCATGCCTACACAAATCTAACATTTCCTTCAGCATTTTTACTTACTGATAGTAATTCTGAAAAACAGACAGACAAAGGCTTTCTCTTCCCTCTCACCAGGTGTGTATTTAAAGTTTACAAATGTGGGGGCTTTTTGTGTGTATCTCATTGCCAATGTGCCACAGCAGATAATATACAGCCTTTAACAGGAAAAACAAACAACTGTCTGGTCCCAAAGACTTGGCATACCAAGCTACAAATTCAATCCCTTCATTAAGAGACAATTAATTCCTAGCAATTTCCAATTTTGACTTTACCACTTCAAGCCTTTCACTACTTAATTTACTTGTCAGAAACAGCTTTAACTATTTCTAATTCTAGATGTTAAAAGACTTTAAAGGGAGAGTAAAACTTGACACCCCTAATAAAAGCTGAGAAAATTTGAAAAAGGGGTTTACTTCTTACAGGAACAAAAAAGGTTTGAGTTACATGTTAATGGACAGCTATGGTAAATACTAAGATAACTTTGGTTTTACAGTATTTTTCATGCCCAAGTTTAGTTTTAGAAGAGAAAAATAAAGCTATTGTGATACAACAGCGGCATATGAATATTCGGTGAACAGACTGATTAAAGGTTCAATAAACAGAGCAGCAGACTACATGACGATACAGAAATACATACATACAGCATATATATGACAACAGTACATGAGCTACACCTAGTATACTGTTTAGCCATGCTGCTGTCTTCATGGCAAATATTTCACACTCTGCTGTACTTTCTACAGCAAATACATCCTGTCAGTTCAGAGGAACCACCCCTCAAGGTGCTGTGCACTCTGCCCTGGGCTGGTTTGCCTGACACAAAGCCCCTGGGCTCCCAGCACACTCATCTGCATTCAGGACCTCGGTGAATAGTGAGACAGTGCGCCCTGGATGAGGAGCTTCTCCCTGTGCTGGAAGCAGAGGTTGAGCCTGCAGGTTTTCTGTTTTAGCCCACTCTGGTCACTCACTTGCCACAACTGCACAGACAGGTCCGCAAGTCCAGAGCCTCTCTTACACGTACAACGTTCCCACTGTGAACAGCAGCAGGAAGTGTTGCTCGCAGGCAAACATAAACTCTACCCAGGCATTTAATCCAACATGACATCTTTGTGAACAGTTTAAGCTAACACAGCAGCACTTAGGCCACACTAAAACCTTAGAGATATGATAAATAATTTACAAGAGCAGTGCAGTCACAACCAGTGTTTGTTTTCTCAGTGGTCTTTATTAAACCAAATCACTAGGATTAAAGCTACTACAACAAAAAACTGGAGGCAGACAAAAGTGGGTTGACAACTTTTCTGTTTGTTTAAGCTAGTTTTAGTGAGGAGACTCAAGTTAAATATGACCAGAAATAAATTTGTCATAATACAATTTCAATTCTCAAATATCTGGAACCAATTAACTTTGGGAAAGTTTCAAAAGGGCCACCCAGTAATAAACACAAAATAATTTGTGTCTGCTGTCTTGTTTGTGATAATTTTTTTTATTGCTACCTCAGTTTCAGATGTCAGAGTAATGACTTCCACATTCCGATTAAAATGTGAATTGAATCCATATGGAAAAGACGCTCAAATCCATAAAGCTCAAAAAAACCCTCCCTTACTTCAAACTTCTTCGACAGTGAAGTCTGTAAAAACTAACATTGTGACCATTCTCATTTTAAAGCGGGAAATTTTTATATTAACAAGAGAATTAGGTATGTAAGGGGAGGACATACCTACTACGTGGCAAAGTCACTATAATCTGTTCCAATTAGAAGTCTTTGGCAAAAATGCCATTGAATGGTGTAACAGTCATAACCACCCAAACTGTCTCCTTTGCCCTTACAATTATCCAGAAAATACATGTTATGATGAAACAATGTTCTACGCTTTCAGATATTTCCAGCAAAGACTCCATGCACAACATGCTTATCTTCCCATCTAAAAGTATGCTGAGGAAATTGCTGAGACTCAAAAGCACTGTAAAAAGAAGCCATCTCCTCCTTTCCTCAGTCACAAAGCCATCAGAATTTCCATTCTTCCAGTCTAAGGAAAGGAATACTTCAGTTGGAGATTTGTTTCTAACTAGGTTAACAGAGTTACAGGATGAACTGCCAATGGCATCTACAATTCTTTGAAATCATCCAGCACTCCTTTATATTGATTTAAAATATACATATGTATTTCTGCTTGTATTTTCCATGCCGAGGCCAAATGCTTTTAAAGTAGCACGGAAAGAAGGGGGGAAGAGACCTAATTTGTCTGACAAGAAGTCAAAGTGAAATGACAGTGTACGTGTTTTGAAGGTCTTACTAATTCCATAGCCAAAGAGCTTTCCCATTTCCATCCACTGGAACTTCTCTGTCTGAGACAGCCAGCCTCAGCTGAAGAGAGTACTTCCCACCATCTGTAGATACTGACAAAGGATTCAGTCAAGTAAGCTATACCCTTCCAAGACATGCGTCATCTTTCATTAACTGGGTGCTAACAGCAAACAATGTGCGTTCAGAGATGCCTCAAAATGCACTCCTACGTACATATAGTGAGAGTGGGAGAAGGTAGATCTGCCCACTATAATTGGAGATTGTGTTCCTGAGCATCTAAGGAACCTGAACATGCACAAGTCCATGGGGCCTGAGGAAACTGCCAGATGAAGTTGCTAAACTGCTATCCGTCATATTTAAAAGGTGATGGCAGACTGGTGAAGTTCCTGCTGACTGGAGAAGGGCAAACACAACACACATCTTCAAGAAGGGAAAAAAGAATGACCCTGGGAACTACAGACCAGTCAGCCTCACCTCTGTGNTTTACATCTTTGTCAGTGACATGGACAGAGGAATCAGTGCACCCTCAGCAAGCGTTCAGATGGCACCAAGCTGTGTGACACAGCTGACTTGATAGCGGGCAGGGATCCATCCAGAGGGATCTGGATAGGTTGCAGAGGTGTGCCCAGGCCAACCTCATGAGATTCAACAAGGTCAAGTGTAAGGTCCTGCACCTGGGTAGGCACAATCCCAGCACAACTCCAGGCTGGGTGGGGAATGACTGGAGAGCAGCCCTGAGGAACAGGACCTGGAGGTCTGGGTTGGTGAAAACCTCATCATGAGCCTGCAGTGTGAGTGCAGCCCAGACAGCAACTGAGTGCTCGGCTGCAGCAAGAGCAGTGTGGCCAGCAGGGCAAGGGAGGGGATTCTGCCCCTTTGCTCTGCTCTCCTCAGACCCCATCTGGAGTCCTGTGTACAGTTCTGGAGCCCCCAGCACAGGAAGGACATGGAACTGTTGGAGCAGGTCCAGGAGGCCACAAAGATGCTCAGAGGGTTGCAGTAGCTCTGCTATGAGGACAGGCTACAAGAATTGAGCAACCTGTTCTAGTGGGAGGTGTCCCTGCCTATGGTGGAGGGTTGGGACTGGATGAGCTTTGAGTTCCATACCAACCTAAACCATTCTACGATTCTAAATGCCATGTGGCTTCCCTTTATTTTCTTTTATTCCTTGCAACAAGCTGCCTGGTTGTTTTACTTAAGGTGAAAACAAACAGAGAGAACATGCTGCTTATATACAGCTCAATTCACTATTGCTCAGACAACTAGGACAACAAAAAACAAACAGGCAAAAGGTCACACACCTACCTACACTGAGCAGCACTGATGTGCTTCAGCAAGCTCTCTACCAGACTGCTTAGGGTCCACCTGACCAATTAACTGCTGCAATGGTGTCTCACTGCAAAATGCCTTCCTGCTGCTGCAGTTGAACTGGCCCAAGGTACAAAACTCACTTCCCCAGGTGCAGATGTATGAAGTCTTTAAGCTGACATTCCAAAAGCAGGAGGAGAAATATCTGTATTGAACCCAACAGCACAGAAATGGCCACACTAGTAGGGGCCCACAGCCTACCTAGCTCAATTTTTTGTCTTTAACAAGCAGTAGTGACAAATGTCTGAAAACAGCCTCCCTGCCACACACTTCAGCAAGCAAAGGGCAGAACTGCCAGAAGATAAAGGATATTCACATTCAATTGCCCTAATGGAATATTTTTCCCACAATTTCTCTTGTTGCCCACAAGAAAGCTTTCAGCCTTCACAACATCCTGAGTCAATGAGCTTTGTATGTGTGCATCAGTTTGTTTTGAACAGCTCACAATTATCTTTGGCATCCCTCCACTCTCATATTACAAGTAAATAGTTCATGGCTATTCCCCTCTCCACACAAATACAATTTTACATACTTGTCTCCTACTCCTCCCTACTCCTCCTCCCTCAGGCAAAGTTTAATTAGTTTAGCTCCTCCACTTACATGTGTTCTTTGACATCTTCCCATCTTTATTTTCCCACAAAGTAATTTTTCTCCTTCTATTACACTTTAAAGAGGACCAGAACTGCAGACAGTAGTAAAGCTGTCAGCACATCCATGATTTATGTAGTGGCATGCTAATGATTTTCCTGGTTTATCTTCTATTCCTTTCCCAATCATCCTTAATATTAAATTGAGGGCAGTGGAAGGTGTTTAATGGCTACAAGTGTTTAACTGACACTTTCCTTATAACTGCAGCTCCCTGTTCTTCTGAGTGACCATTCATGTTCCAACACTGTGTATATACAAAAAGGACTTTTTTCCCTGTATGCACTCCATTAACGTTGCTTCATCAACAGAACATTATCATGAGCCAAGCTCCTGAACCAGCTCACATCTTCACAATCCTAGACAAATTATCAATAGAGAAACTGTCTTCTCAGGTTGTTCTTTTCCAGGGCATTCATGACAATGGCAGTCAGTGCTCTTCCCCATTACCTATTAATATAACCCATTAGTACTTCCCTGTATTTGTGATCCTTATTTTTCCAGTGGCAACAGGAAATTCAGTGGCTGAATTTAAAGAACTAACAATGGAGTTAGTGAATATGGGTCCACAAAAACTATCACCATGAAAAAAAAAAAAAAAAAAAAAAAAATCAGATGCTGTGTATCTAAGTTCAACAGAAGGATGTGTGCACAATTTCTCTATTTCTACCTGCAGAACAAGAATATTTCATCAATTCTTCAATCAATTAACCTTAGTATTCTTTTAATGAACAAATATTCCCCTTTTTTCTGACCAACCTACTTTTCCAGTTCTCTCCCCAAAAAAATTGATATTTAAAGTTTTCAGATTAGTATATAACAGAAAAATCCATCCCTATTTTAAAATTCCTAGATGCTGGTTTTAAACTAAAACTATGAGATAAGCACACAAAGTACAACATCCTTTGCTCTTTTTCTTTATCCCAAACTTCCTTTCTCAGCTACCATATAACACACCCAAAAAACCCATGAGCTTCCCTTTCTGCTCATTTTTTATTTTCTAATACCTACTCCTTTTTGTACCAATGCAACAACTGTCAGTGTGCTTAGTGGCAATCTGCACAGAACAGTGGAACAACTTCACAGTTTGCATCCAGAACTTCCAGCAGCACCCACTAGCTCTACAACTGCACCACTTCAGTTTGCTTCTTTCTGGGAGTCAAGGGTGAGATTACCCAATAATGTTGCTATCTGAGACTTAAACATGGACCTCAATGATCATTTTATGTGTTTACCCAAAATTCTTAACGTAGCTTTAATAGTCAGTCTAAAAGTATTTCAGGATGCACAAAGAAAAAAGGTACAGAGGCTGTCAGAGTGTATTAATGAGACCAACTTTCTTCCATTATTCATTTTATCAACCTAATAGATCATTTTAAAATGATAATTTAAAATAGTCCAGGGACTCTCTAAGGGTTTTGTTGGTTTTTTTCCCCCTCAAAATTCAGTATTACCACTATTACCAAATCTCTGCAGGATTTTCTCTGAATCACCTGCTAAACTCTTGCTCTATTTATGACATCCATTTTCCTTAAAAAGCGACCACTACAAAGAAGGACTTTTCTTGTTCATCATACTGTTAGCCCATTACATTTCAAATCTGCAAGCTTGTTTTCAATAACAAAAAAGACCTCCATCTAGGGACAATTACTGTTTAAAAAAAAAAGAAAAAATTCCTGCTCATAGACTGACCTGGATTGAAAGGGACTTCAGAGATCAGCTACTCCATCCTGCCCACCATGGGCACAGACAGCTCTCAACTAGAGTCCACCGCTCAAGACCACATCCAACTGGCCTTGAACACCCCCAGAGAGGAGGCATCCACAACCTCCCTGGTCAGCCCATTCCAGAATCTCACCATCCTTGTATTGAAGAACTTTTTCCAAAGGTCCAGTCTAACCCTGCTCTTCCTCAGCTTCAAACCATTCCCCCTTGTCCTGTCTCTAGACTGTTAGGAAAAGTCCCTCTCCGGCTTTCCTGTAGAATCCCTTCAAGTAATGGAAGGCAGCTCTAAGGTCCCTCCAGAGTCTTTTCTTCACCAGGCTGAACAATCCCAGCTCTCTCAGCCTGCCCTCACAGCAGAGGAGCTCCAGCCCTTGGATCATCTTTGTAGCCCTCCTCTGGCCTTGCTTCAACAGCTGTGTCCTTATTATGTCCTATGCCTTTCTTATCTATATTGAGGTTGCTTTTTCAGTATGCAGGTTACCTGGTGGTTTGTTGGTTTTTTTTTTCAAATCTTCACTTCCATACTCACTCTACTTCACCCTAACCAGAATCCACACTCCCAAACTTTTTTCCTTATTTTGCTAATGAATTGGTAACTGTCAGTGACGTAACAGGTTAATGATCTGCACTTCAAATTACAGGTTGAAATTTAAAGTAAAATTCAAATAGTATGAATACAAAACAAGAGTAACCACAAATCAACGTAGAATTGTTGTGCTTGCAATTATTTTCTGCAGTGCACTGAAGACAGTGAAACAGACTTGGCAGTGTAAAGGGAGCAAAAAGAAACATGGCTGTATTATAGTTCAAAAAAGACACATGTTCCTATGGTTTAATTTAGATGTACCCATATTGCAGGAACCAGGTACACAGTCTGTGTTGTGGTTCTGGGAGTTACCCGCACACCACACACAATGAATCCATCCAGACTAGACTCAGACAGCTGGAAGTTACAGAATGAAGCTTTATATTCACATCTTAGCACAATATACAAGCAGATATTTACAGTATCACAGATATTTACAGCTATATAGAGTAGTATACAAGTTAAAAGTAATACAGAAACACAACCCCACTCCTATCCAGTCAGAGTGCCCAGGAGGGGCTCCCAACCACTGTTCCACCTTCTTTTCACTCCCTCCCACCCTCTCCCTTATCTCAGGATCTCTCTCTTATGTGCAAGGTGAGTTGGAGGAGGTCAGCAAGGGAGGTTAGAAGTAGAATGGTTAGTTGGGTTACAGATTCCAGGCAGCAGCAGTTAATACGGCAGAAGCAAGGGAGAGAGACACAGACTCCATTATCTACCTTTCTGTCCTTGTTTTTATACATCGCAGAAAACCTATGAGTGGAACAGACATCACCATTGTTTGCTTTTTACAGCCTATAATCTAATTTCTCTTATTAAAATTTTCCAATTAGCCTCAAACCAGCACACTTTGCATGCATCCTGTAGCTATCTTTTCCTACTACTACCTTTAACACCTTTCTGTTTCCAGTTCACAGCTCTTTAGGGAAAACTGCGGTGCACAGGTTGAAGGATTTCCACACCCTGGACCTGTGTTTGAGGCTTCTTTCCAGCCCTCCTTCCACATGAGAGGATACTGCTTAACACAAATCAGTTTGAATTTGTTTTAATTTGCTGCTCAAGCCATAGATTGCAGGAGCTCCATTCAGTAAAGTTCCAAAAATAATCTTTCCACTTGGACACACAGTCTTCGAGTTTCCACAGGCGCAATACACCATGTACATTACAGACAGGCTAGGATTCAGAGAGAAAAAACAGATTTCTGGCAATTAGTAAGAATTTCTTCACAAATCAATGAGAAGTCTTAGTGAAACACTTATCAAACCAGAATTTCTTCAGCCTCTGGCAAGCTCAGGTACATAAATGGAGTCTCAGCAGGCAGTCATGCAACGCAGTAAAAATCCCACAGAGATTTTCTGATGTGAAGAGGGGGGAGGTGTCCAAGAGCTTTGTTATTTATGACCATGGCAAAATCCTCCAGAAAGGATATTTACATCACTGAATTCCCATTACATTTTGCTTTGCCCAAGGCCACTGACTTGCTATGATTTGCAAGCATTAGCAAACAATGCCCATATTCAAGTGCAGGGTATCAATTTCAGCAGAAAATGGTTGATATTGTATGCCAGAGTCATGGCTCAGGACTCAAGGGGCCAGTTTGAACAGCTTAACATGTTCAGGAACCTGGTTCGGTTCCCAGCAGTCTTAATTAGGCACAGAATAAGAGACATGGTGAACATCAAGGTTTAAATGTAAAGCAAAAGGGTCATTTCTTGGACAGCAGAGAATTCCAGAGTTAAAAGAACTGTTGTCACCAAAGACAACTGCACATTCTTACATGAGAAAATGACCATAATTTGTAAAGCTCCTTCTGGTTAGTAAAAATATCCCTAAAGACAGCAGGAAAAAACAAAGGAAGGAAAGGGGAAAGGGGGAGGGAAAAAAAAGAGAGAGAGAGAAAAGAAGTAACAAAAAATAAAAGAAGTAACAAAAAATATAAAGAGAAAAGTGGAAACAAAGACAACATGCACACAGGCACACGTGTGTGTGCTGGGCAGGAGGGAAGGGGTTTTGTTGTTCTTAAGTAAATTAAGAAAAATTAAAGAAATAGCTGACATTTTAAATTTTCAGATATTCAAAGCAAATACAACAGTTCATAAAGAACCTGTAAGCAGCTAGCAAGGAGTGAGTCTACACATACACAGAGCACACATTTCCAATTCAACTGTAGAAGCGACCTCTGAAAATGTTTGCAATGTAACTGATACTTAAAGGCCTTTTAATCAACCACCAGGTCTACAAAACACCACGTAAGACTATGTAAGTGAAATTATGAAAACAGCATCTTGCCTGAGGAACTGCACCACTAAACCTGAATGGGAGAGACTGGAGCCACCACGGCATGGAACTGACCATACAAGACCAACCCCGAGCAATGTAGCTCCTCTGAACTAACTCTGTGTCACAGAACATCATAGGAAGATACGAAATGTGAGGCACTACTGAACTTTCCATAGTGACTACCGGTCTGCTTCGCTCATCACTGCTCTGTTATGTGGGAAGAGTAAAATGACAACAGACAAGGAGATTCCCATCTCTGGATTTTCAGGTAAAAATGCCCTTCAAACCAGTCTGCCTCCTAAAGACAGAAGAGGTTTAAAAACAGAAGTAATTGTAAAATTTCACATGTGAATAGGGCTTAAATCAACATGAAAAACTGCCTTAGGAAAACCAGTCAGTTTCAGATGTAGTTAAAATAAATTATTCTGTCTTCAACTTCCTCCACATTTACTAGATGTAGCTTGATACTTCAGAATTACTTCCTCCTGCCTTACCAACAACGATCACAATTCTACATGTTCTTAAACAATGTTTCCTCATTACAGCTCAGACTCAAGAAAGGATTTTCTCCTTTCACTTTTCCAACGCCAATATTGCTTTCAAGTTGACCTGTCTTCCATCCAGACTGACATTTACAAGCTGTGCTAGAAGTTGTCCTCCTCTGCTTTTCTAACCTTATTAGAGGCATAAGGAGCATATCAGAGAGACAAGAGTTCAAATGAACCACCTCCCCCTGAATGCCAAACCAGTGACTATTTAGATAATTAAAAAGCTTAGTCTCAGCAGAGTTTACAAATCCGCAGATCCTGTAACCGCGCCATGTAAAGTGCTTCAACGGGCGCGTGCTAACCTCTGCCAGTTTACACACTCATACATTCATACACCAGCAATTCCACTTTATCTAAGCACAAAGAAAAATAACTATTTACAGCAAGACTTTTAAAATCATTTTAATACGCAGCCATGAGATACACATTTTAAACACAGAACGCGCTCCTCCAAAATGCAGAAGGCAAAACAAGTATTACTCCAGACCGCATGTGCGAAGGTACAGGTTTTGTTTAGCATCACAGGAACTGTGGCAAAGGAAAAGCTAACTGCAGTATTTCCCAAAACATCTCACTTTTGTACAGAAAAAGCTGCTTAGCACTTTTAGACCAAACTGGTTTTGCTCCAAAGCTTTCTGTGGAGCCAGGATTTCAGCATTCAAACACACGACTGACTTTTATTTTGACAGTTTAGAGGTTTATAAAGGAGTAAAATTATTTCTGGGCTGAAATTGCTGCTCGGTTTAATTATCATTATCCTATAAATGACGTCAGGAGCAATATCAGACTATAACTGGCACTAATATACTAGGAGTGGATATAGGTAATTAAAAGCATGACGGATTTAATTTCAACTGAAACATTTGGAGCACAGGAAATATAATTAAATGTAACGTGAATTGGAAACAACGCATGGTCAGCCCACAGGCTAGCTCTATGTAAGAGTTATGTTTTTTTTAACACTGTGTTAAAAAAAATTTTTAATTAAAAAAAAAATAGACAAATTGCAACCCAGTAGCAACCTTACACTTCGTAAATTGCTTTCTTCTTAAAAATGCTTAAATTCTATGTATTTTGAAGACAGAATTGAAATGTCTACGAAACAAAATCAGTACTCAAAGAATAGTTTTCAAAATACTTCATCTATTCCAGAAACCATACAGAAACAGTCTGACAACAGCTATCATCGGCACAGTAACCAGAAGGTTTTAAGCAAGACTGCCAAAACCTCAAAAAATACAGATTAAAATAACTATACGTTAAAATTTCCTGGTTTCTTAGAAGGCAGTAGAGAGACATAAATCAAGTGGGTAATTAGGTATTTTAGCCAAGACACTTAGTGAGCAGATCTACTCATCCACCAACCTATAGATCTTTGGCCACATACCTTTTCCCATCTCCTTTATGCTCCAACAAAAACAAGTCACTTAAAATTTTGTGTATTCCTGGTAAATCTGGTATCAGACAACAGATCATTACAGCTGTTACCTAAAACATGAAATGTGTGCAGAGAGCCTAGCTCAAGAACACTTCTCCTCCACTCTCCACACCTTGGCTTTCCATCTCATAACGTAGATGTGCTAACAACTCACTGCTCCCAACTCACTGCTAACTCACTGCTCCCAATCCTGCCTTGCTATGCACCCCTCCCCAGGACATCAACTCTTGATTTTCAAACTTCAGCAGAGAGCTTCAGGGGCTGGGCAGATGCAGAGTGACAAGCCTGGAACACTGCAGTACCTGCTTTGCAACACAGCTGGGCACTTCCCTCCTGCCAGCACCATGTGCACTCTGGACATGCTTACGAAGCAGAGGTGAATATGCAAATGCACAGCATTGCTGGACAGGGAAAAAAATCCCTGCCTTCCAAAGAAGTTTCTGTTTCTGCATCTACATGAGCATGAACAGAAAGTATTCATTTCGTGTAAAGTCTCATCTTCATTTCTTCAGCCCTCAGATTGTGTTTTCCCCCCACTTCTACAGCAAAGCCTGTTACCCTTCTTCCCAAGCCACATAAACATGGAAGCATGAGGGGGCAGCAGAAATCTGAACATACACCAGTCCATGGGGCCTGAGGAGATCCAACCATGGGTCCTAAGGGAACTGGCAGATGAAGTTGCTAAAACACTGTGCATCATATTTCAAAAGGTGACGGTCGACTGGAGAAGTTCCTGTTGACTGGAGAAGGACAAACACAACACCCATCTTCAAGAAGAGAAAAAAAGATGACCCTGGGAACTACAGAGCACACAGACTGAAACTGGATGTTGGGAGGAAGTTCTTTACAGTGAGGGTGGTGAGACGCTGGCACAAGTTGCCCAGGGAGGTTGCAGTTGCTCCCTCCCTGGAGGTGTTCAAGGCCAGGATGGATGAGGCCTTGAGTGACCTGTACTAGTGGGAGGTGTCCCTGTCTACGGCAGGGCATTGGAACTAGATGATCCTTGAGGTCCCTTCCAACCTTACCATTCTATGATTCTAAGCTGCCAGGTAACTGTTGGCACTTCTGCTTAGAAAGCAAAATCTGACTGACTGACTATGTAAAGAAAGGAAGATCATAGAATCTGTAAAGAACTTCCTCCTAACATCCAGTCTAAATCTCCCCTCTGCCAGTTTAAACCCATTGCCCCTTGTCCTGTCATTGCAAGACCTTGTCAATAGTCCCTCCCCAGCCTTCCTGCAGCCCCCTTCAGATACTGCGAGGTTACTATCAGGTCTCCTGGAAGCCTTCTCTTCTCCAGGCTGCAGAGCCCCAACTCTCTCAGCCTGTCCTTATAGCAGAGCTGCTACAGCCCTCTGAGCATCTTGATTGTTTCCTCTGGACCCTCTCCAACATTTCTATGTCCTTCCTGTGCTGGGGGCTCCAGAATTGCACACAGGACTGCAGGTGGGGTCTGAGGAGAGCAGAGCAAAGAGGCAGAATCCCCTCCCTTGCCCTGCTGCCCACACTGCTCTCGCTGCAGCCCAGCACACAGTTGCTGTCTGGGCTGCACTCACACTGCAAGCTCATGTTGAGCTCTTCATCAATCCAGATCCCCAGGTCTTTTTCCTAAGGGCTGCTCTCAGCCATTCCCCACCCAGCCTGGAGTTGTGCTTGGGATTGTGCCTACCCAGGTGCAGGACCTTGCACTTGGCCTTGTTGAATGTCATGAGGTTGGCCTGGGCACACCTCTGCAGCCTGTCCAGATCCCTCTGGATGGATCCCTGCCCTCTAGCAAGTCAACTGTGCCACACAGCTTGGTGCCATCTGCAAACTTGCTGAGGGTGCACTGATTCCTCTGTCCATATCACTGACAAAGATGTAAAACAGCACTGGTGCCAGCACTGACCCCTGAGGGAGCCACTTGTCACTGGTCTCCAGGTGGACATTGTGCCCTTGATCACTTCTCTGTGTGCCACCATCCAGTCAATTCCTTATCCAGTAGTGCTCCATCCATACAGTCCATGGTTTTCCAGTTTGGTGAACAGGTTTCACTTTGGTGACCAGGAAAGATGACCATAAAGACTGTCAAGTAGGATGAGCAGAAGAGACTTTCTCTCACAAGCTCCCCACAGAAGACCTCTGAAACTTTCCAGGAGACTCTCCAGGAGAATCCTGTTTCTCCGAAACACTACTAGGATTCAGCTGCTGGGAAACCTTGAATTCTCTCTTGACCTATCATTTGATCTACCATTTTGACAGATATTTCTCTGATTAACAGAATTTCTATGTGCACTAGAGATAGGTGCCTGAGTATGTTTCAGAGTCTGTAATTACACATCACTTTCATCTCAATTACTAACCAGCAAGGAGTTCACTATAGAAGTCAACTAGCTTTCCTTAGCACTTGGTGTATTTATGGTGTGAAATTCTGCATAAGCTATAAGCATTAGCCAGGAAGAACTAAGTCGCAAAATGGATTTGAGATATTGATGATTTCCCCAATTCTACAAAGGCAAATAAGTAATGATTCACCATAAAACACCACACTGAAGGAGCATAAAGACAAGTATTGCACTGAGTTTCTAACGAGAGACACTGGAAAGTTCAAAAATGCAAAGCAGCTTTGGACAGAAAGCAAGAGACAAAGTATTAAATGTTTTCTTTGACTCTTGCCAAATGTGTGCTCTGAAGTGATGGATGAGGTTTCCTGAGGCTCAGATGCCAAAGCCAATTAGCCATGTCAATCCACAAGAACACCAGCTGCCAGGATCTAACTTTATTACTGTATTACTTAGAAGTGAAGACATCAGCAACGTTTAACTTCACATGACTCCTAATTTTAAAACCCTCCTTTTAACATTTCAGGGTGGGGGTAGTGACAATGACCTTAGGTTTCAACCCTTTAAAATCATCACAGAGTGCCATGAATTATCCATAATTTGATTATGTATAGTATTCTGTTGATCGGGTTAGCCTGCATTCTGCTCTATTCAAATGAAAGCAAGACTACTTCAGCTTATTTCCCTCCTCGCAGGAGTTTCATATCATGTTTATATTTAAAAGTAGCAATTTATTTCAATATTGCCTGTTTCAGTTGCCAAACTGCCTATCCCACAGAATATGATATGTGTAAAGTATATAGTTTATCCAGCTATGGCGTCTAATTCTGAATTCCAAAATGAAATTTTTGGAAAGTGTCTTGAGCATTTGTCGACTAAAATAAAACATGTGCAAGCCTTTGATTATTTGAAAACATCTGCATTTAATTTCTGAGCAAGGACTTTGGAAAAAATTGACCATACAATGCACCTCCCTGCACAGACACCACAATGCTCCCATGAAAGGGTAAAGTTCTTCTGCTGCTTAGGTGCTTGTGGATAGAACCGAGTGTTACTGTCAGGCATCACAAAGCACTCCTTCTGAGTAACTTCCATACTCCTCCAAATGACTCAGAAAATATTGGTCCTTCTCATGCAGTCTATGTCTCAAAAGCACTCCTTCTGAGTAACTTACATACTCCTCCAAAACACTCCGAGAATGTTGTTCCTTTTCCTGCAGTCTATGTTAACTGTATTGTCATCTTAATAGAAACCATTTTGTTTTCTTCTTTACCACTTCAGTACACATCTGGCATATGGTATTCACAGCACCCCTGCCAACTGTTCTGTACCTGGGCAGAGGTGGTTGGACTCAATCTCCAGAGGTCACTGCCAACCCCTACCATTCTGTGATTGTGATGCTGAGAGAATGAGACAAAAGCAGCAGTATAGGAAGGTTAACAACAGCTACAAGTCTCCCAAGAAGAGTAAAGCAGATTTCTTTTCCAAATTCTTACACACAACTGGGTTTAGTTAGCTAAATCATGTACATCTAAGTATTGCAGCAAAAAAGAAGCATTGAGAGAGTTCAAAATTAACCTTTTACTTTAACTGAAATAACTTTAAATTAATTAAGAGCCATCTCTCAATTACTGACCCTACCTGTCAAGAGTACAAACCAAACAAATCAGAGTAACGAGTATATTCTAGTTATGCAGGTATTTCAGTCAGTAAGCCTTCATGTTTCATTATGAGGTCTTCTTTCATTGAGATGCTTCTGAAAGATAACTTTGTATTTTAAGACTTTATTTTACAAAACAATCTAAGTACCTTTAGTGCCTGAGACCACTGTGTTTCTTTACCACTTAGAATACTAGATTGACTACTAAAATTATATTTTAAAAACGCACATTTCTCACTCAAGCACACTGTCTGCAAGACTACACTAATGTGTTATTTAGCTTTCTTCTCTGAGATTGACTCTTTAAAATCTAAAGGACAGAAATGATAGAATGGTTGAGAATCACAGAATGTAAGGGGCTGGAAGGGACCTCCAAAGCTCATCTGGCCCAGCCCCCTTGCCAGAGCAGCATCACCCAGAGCAGATCACACAGGAACACATCCAGATGGTTCTTGAATATCTCCAGAGAGGGAGACTCCATAACTCCCCTGGGCAGAATGTTCCAGGGCTCTGTCACCCTCACAGGGAAAAAATGCTTCCTCAGGTTCACATGGAACCTCCTATGCCTCAACTCCCACCCATTGCCCTTTGTGCTGTCACTGGGCATCACCCGGCAGAGCCTGGTTCCAGCATCCTGGCACTCACCCCTGACACATTTTTAAATAGGAGTGAGTTCACCCCTTAGTCTCCTCCTCTCCCAGCAGCACAGCCCCAGCTTCCTCAGGCTCTCCTCATAAGGAAGATGTTCAACCTCCTTCATCATCTTTGTGGCTCTGTGCTGGACTGTCTCAAGCAGCTCCTGCCCTTCTTGAGCTGGGGGGCCCAGAACTGGACACAGTACTCCAGATATACATACTGATCCATGGGATTGTTCTTTCCCAGGTGCACAACTCTACACTTGCCCCAACTGAACTTCATTCAGTTTCTCCCTGCCCAACTCTCAGCCTGTCTCAGTCTCTGAATGGCAGCACAGCCTTCTGGTGTGGCAGCCACTGCACCCAGCTTGGTGTCATCAGTAAACCTGCTGACAGTGCACTCTGTGCCCTCACCAAGGTCATTGATGAATACATTAAATAATACTGGTCCCAGTACTGACCCCTAAGGGACTCCACTAGTCAAAGCCTCCAGCCAGACTATGCCCCACTGACCACAACTCTGACTCCTTTCTGTTCACCAGTTCCCAATCCACCTCACTACTCCATCACCCAGACCACACTGCCTCAGCTTAGCTATGAGGATGCTGTAGGAGATGGTGCCAAATGCTTTACTGAAATCAAGGTAGAGCACAACCACTGCTCTGCCATCATCCATCCACCTGGTTACAGCCTCATAGAAGGTTATCAGGTTGGTCAAACATAACTGCCCTTTTGTCAAACCATACTGGCTGCTCCAAGTGACCTTCTTGTCCTTGATATGGCTAAGCACAGCACTGAGGATAAGCTGCTCCATTATCTTTCTGGGGACAGAGGTGAGGCTGATAGGTCTATGTTTAGGTCTAAATCGGTTTAGGTTAGAAGGGACCTCCAGAATCATCCAGTTCCAACCCCCTGCCACAGGCAGGGACACTCCCACTAGTACAGGTCACTCAAGGCCTCTTCCCACCTGGCCTT
>VWZE01021019.1:214842-245742 GCA_013396675.1 Eubucco bourcierii | reverse complement strand
CCCCTTCAGATACTGGAAGGCTACTATCAGGTCCCCTCGAAGCCTTCTCTTCTCCAGGCTGCAGAGCCCCAACTCTCTCAGCCTGTCCTCATAGGAGAGCTGCTCCAGCCCTCTGATCATCTTTGTGGCCCTCCTCTGGACCCGCTCCAACACTTCCATGTCCTTCCTGTGTTGAGGGTTCCAGAACTGCACACAGTACTCCAGGTCGGGTCTGACGAGAGCAGAGCAAAGGGGCAGAATCCCCTCCCTTGCCCTGCTGGCCACGCTTCTCTTGCTGCAGCCTAGGACTCGGTTGGCTGTCTGGGCTGCATGTGCACACTGCAGGCTCATGTTGAGCTTTTCATCAACCCAGACTCCAAGGTCCTTTTCCTCAGGGCTGCTCTCCAGCCATTCACCACCCAGCCTGTATTTGTGTTTGGGATTGTGCCTACCCAGGTGCAGGACCTTACACTTGGAGGGGTCTCATGAGGGCAGAATAAAGGGGCAGAATCACATCAATTTTGCCTTTTTTTTTTTTTTCCTGAGTTCAGCAAACCAGGTTACATTCCAGCTGTATGCCCATGTCAAGTAGTTCATTTGTGAAGTCTGTGTTACTGTGACACCAGTCACACCTAAGCATCATTCTGAGAAAGAGGAGCTGACTCTTCCTGTTTGTGAACTGTGACAAATGATATGAAGGCCACAGAACAAATGTTGGATGAGGTCCATCTAACCATGCCTTCTAAGAAAGGGAAAAGATATGGCTTTGTTTTCTACTTCATTTCTCCACTGAGATTCAGGTGGCAAAGAAGCTGAAGCTAGAGAAATGGTTCTCCTAAATCCAGACAACAAAATAGCAGAAAAGTACCATTCTGCACCAAAAGGCAGGACTTAACCAAGGGAACACCACATGACCTGAGAGAAGCAGAATCAAACACTTCACAAATGACTGTAACGTGGGTCAAAAAGACAGCAAAGATGCCAGTACTGGAAGCAGGGATGCAGGACTCTCAGCTGAGATTTAGTCTCGAGATGTGTCAAGGAAGCACACATCAGAACTGTAGCCTCAGGCAAAATATGAGGGAGTTGGTATCAATATCTCAACTCACACCAGTCAAGGCCTGTTTCTTGTTAGCAATAAAATTTAAGGCTCGGATTGTGACAGAAGCTCAAAAGCTATCAACTACAACCAGCAGCAAGTCATCCTGAGGCAGTCTGTCCATGTGACACCAGAAGTATTGCCACAAGTGAGTAGTGAAGACTTCTTTCTGGACTGTAGAGTATTCTGTGCTTCTTGCTCTTTCCTCATTCAGGCAGATGTTTCCCTGGGAAGATCAGTGTTTTGCTCCAGAAC
The DNA here is from genome assembly GCA_013396675.1 of Eubucco bourcierii. Taxonomy (NCBI): domain Eukaryota; kingdom Metazoa; phylum Chordata; class Aves; order Piciformes; family Ramphastidae; genus Eubucco; species Eubucco bourcierii. The sequence goes on along the minus strand of VWZE01021019.1, from coordinate 244,409 downwards.
ACTGTCCCAGCACTGGTTTTGTCCTTCGTGAGGCACGAATCACTTCATGAGTCTGAGTTCCAGGTTGGTGTGATTTCCAATAAGGAAAAATCCAAAAGATTCTCTGTGAGCCTTCAAACAGGATTTTTTAACTCTAAGTTAAGCACAAGGTCAGAAGCATAATACCCTAGAATCACTTAGGTTGCAAAAGATTTCTTAGGACTATTGAGTCTAACCACAACATCAGCACTGGCAAGTCTCCGTTAAGTCATGTCACTAAGCACCATACACCCCCACGTCTTTTAAAGTCTCTAGGCACCGCAACTCAATCACCTTCCTGGACAGTATCCTCCAACATTTGACAACCCTTTTGGAGAAGAAATTTTTCAGAATATCCAATCTAAGTCAAATATCCAAGTACTTGTGCTGTTCTAACAATAACTTGCACAATGAGAAAATTAGAAGATACTAACAAAGCTGCCCTGGTACATGCCGTTGTTTTCACCAGCGAGAAGGAACTAAGCAATGGTTTTACTTTAGCTGACACACTATCAACTCAACAGGTGACAGGAACGCAAGAGGAATAGGCCCTGGACACCATTAGAGAATAGAGACATCATCCCTGTTAGCTGATGCTGTAACCACAGGCACTTTCATCCCAGGAGAGGGGTACAGATAACAGTGATGAAGCAAGGAAGAGATGGAAGGCAGGAGCACACCCAGCACCCTTGGAAGAGAAGTGTCTAAAGCATTTACTTGGGGTGCTTCCAGTTAGGGAGATTACTTCTGAAACGTTAGAGAACGAGAAAGAATCTCACCTATTCCCACACCAGTTGGCAAACTAAGAGAACAGCCAAGATCTCACACCCCAGCAGTCCCTGCATAATGTTAATACTAAGAATTACATGAAAGTGCACAATTAGATTTTCATTATCTCATGAGGGAGGAGTGGTCAAACACATCTTACTAGAACTCAGTGATCATAGAACTTTCGACTACGTACTAGGTGAAAGTAAACCCATCCACTCTTCCTCACTTTGGTTTGCCTCCATCTTTTCACAGTCACAGAACATACTTGGTTGGAAGAGACCTTCAGGATCATGCAGTCCAACCTTCAACCCAGCACATTAGGGTGAACACTAAATCATGTCCCCAAGTGCCAGGTCCACACACCATTTAAAGATCTCCAGAGATATTAGGAAGTATTTCTTCAAAGAAAGGGTTCTCAAACATTGGAAACACTTCCAGTGAAATACTTCCTAGTATCCACCCTCCTCTGACACAGCTTGTAACCATCTCCTCTAGTCCTGTCATTTCCCACCACGGAGAACAGGCTGTCCCCTTCCTTGCAGCAAATTCCAGGTAGCAATGAGGTCTCTGTTCAGCCTCCTCTTCTCCAGCTCCCTCTGAGGAGCCTCTGTTTTGACTGAGAAAGAGAAAGAAAAGGAGCCAGCCGCTGCTGCCTGATGTTATAAAACGTCAGGTTAGCAAGTTTAAACAGAAAACTTTGTCTTACAATAAATAAACTGCAACCAGCTATAATGGCCTGCCAAAACAAATGGAACATGTTAAATACCTACTATTTCAGAGAACTACCACAGAAGTAGCGACGGTCATGAACTTTTTTTGACTCTGAAGGCTATTTCTGAATTGCTGTACCATGGTTTATATCATAGGGGCGATAATCCCACAGAGTTGCCCAGTTATGGAAATGATAAAAACAATTTCATAGTCAAACAGCACATTGCTAAGAAAGCAACAAATAAAAAACAAACAGACAAAAAACAACCCAACAAACCCTTGCAACCAGTACTATTCATAGTATTCACCCACATTTAATTGCAGTTGGCCCAAAGTATTTCTTGAAACAACTGTAACAACTCAGACATATTGGCAATTTTGTACAGAAAGCATTTGATAAGCTGGTGAGAAAAATCACTCCGGAATGCTCAGAGTCAGAGCATTTCTTGCTTTCAAATACCTTCCCTTACAATATTACCAGCTTGCCCTCAGCATTAACCTAAAACTACAAGATCAGCAGAAGCACAGCTTAAAAGCAGACTGGTTTTTCTCTTGCCATGGCAAGCCTCACTCCTCTTTCTTCATTCCTGTACATATCACACACACACCCCACCAAAGCACAAAAGAGGAACAAAACTTTTGTATAAGGAAAGTGATCTTGGAGGGCCCTTGGCACCAATCATGTGGCCATGGTTTCTGCTGTACCCTATCTCTGTCAAGCTTGGTATCTGCTTTGCTGCCTGTGCATGCATGTATCTTAAATCAGCCAACTGCTTTTGGGTTTTCTTTTTATGTATCAGAAAGCACAAAGATTTAGTGATAATCTGAATCGCTACGACTTCCATCCTGTTAGAGACTATACAAATATCTAGAATTAAAGCTGACTGAAAAGTACTGGATACTCTCTTCTCCATTTGATCCTCAGGAGTTTCTTATTAAGTCTGCACTTCGGCATTTTTGCATGCTCCTAGACCAAATATTTCAAGCACAATTTACAAGCGGCCTTCACATTGACTGATTGAAATAAACAAAGATACAGCCAAAATTAACCCAGATTTAGTCCATTCACGCAACTGAAAAGCAATTCAACTGTGAAACTGCTTGGACTGCTTTAAAACTGCGAAAAAAAATGTGCTCAGCTCTATTGTTTGTTCTGTCACATACAGAAGCAGAGCATCACCCACTGGAACATCTGTGATCAACTTGTTTGATTCAGCATTTAATGCGAACTTTTTTCTTCTTAGTAGCTTTATTTCTTAACTGGATGTGAAATACTCATGAAAAAGGTGTTTCTGAAATAGCAGACACAGGGAAGGGAAGGAGCTGGTAAGTCAGAAAAGAACAGCAACCAGGTAAGCAGGCTCGCAGCTTCATTATCAGGCTGTTACGGTGCACAGGGTCACAGTAGCTTTTCAAAAAACATCACCTTTGGATGTACATAATTTTGAAGGTCTTCTCTTACTTCACTCTGCTTGCACTGCTGACTGTCCTCTCAGTATCTCTTTTCATTGTCACCAGTCTACTGAAGGATGACTGTGTTGCACCACATCTGGGAAGATGTGTCCTTCCTCCCATACTTTGCTTTGATGCTCCTGATGACATACATGCACAACTCCACACATCTCACTCTACAACAGTGTCTCTTCCTCTACATATGAGGACCAATATACAGTACTTCATAAATAGTAGATGCACTGATGAGCTACAACATGAAATGTTCAGATTTCTCTGTAAATTATACCCAGATGCAACTGCTGGCAACAATTCATCCAACTCATGTATCCAAGACTTTTATAATACCCTCTTTCTCACTTTCTGGGTTCTTGCTGAATTTCTCCTCCAATTAATTGTAACAGAATGCATCCTTTCCCCACAAACCTATCGCTTCCTTTATCATTTCTTCACTGCTTTAACCAGAACAAACTCTATATTTTCTCATTTTTCTTCCAGTTGTTATACCTGTAACACTCCCACAAACCAATTCCCATTATATTGGCCCAGCTCCAGTCCCTCCATGTCTCTTGCCACAATACATTCTCATTTCTCATCTTTAGATTATAATTCTCTTTCTCCTTTCACTCCTATCTTTCTTATTTTTCAATTTTATACTTTTCTGCTCCCTAATATTCTCTCTCTGGGCCAGATTCCTACACATCTTCCTCACATCACACTCAAACCCCTGTCTTCCACAGCACCACTCTGCTTTTGCATCCAGCTGCCTTGTCTTATGATTGAGCCACGATCCTCAAGAGAAATCTGTTAATATTAACATTTCCAATTCTGTAAGTACAGCACCATACACTGAAAGCCATGGTACAAAGTGAAGAAAGGCACAGAGTGATGCAGAATTTGAATTTCAAGCATAATGCATAAAGAGACTTTTTTTTTTAATGAAGCAAAAAAAAGGCATTTTGCAGTTCAGCATGTACTAGGATGACTGCCTTTTTGGTGTTGCATTTCAGTCACATCTCAATCTTCCTCAAGTTTTATTTCTCAGAAGTTTTACAGCAAATTTGCCCTAGTTGAGATTAGTTTCTTCCTACCTGGCATGCTGAAGGTGGTCTACTTGTTTTGTCTATAACACGCACAAAGAATCCAAACTAAAGGTTTCTTAAAAACAACAACTCAACTGTTGAGCTGTTCACAAGGAAGTAACTGCTTTGTAACATAAGAGATACAGGCCAGGGCAGCCATTGATGTCACCTACACTCATGAGCAGTCATTATCACCAACTTTTCAGTATGAAAATAACTGAGAGTACATTTCACTTTTGCCAGAATCTCAGGGTTCCTTCTGATCTCAAGTTAACCTTGAAGGACTATTTTATATATTCACTGCCAATGTATCTATTTAAGATCCCAGAAATTGTCTTTAAACACATGCAGTCTAAAACAGAAACTGAAAAGCTCCATGCTTGTGTGGTCCTCAGCACCTACTACTGCTGCTCTGCTTCAGGGTATAACAGAAATGTCAAGTCACAGACCCTAACTAGTTAAAAATTTCACACATACTCAACAATGCGTGGCTCAGACAGACACTTTCGCTCAATTCCAGTGAGCAGCTCAGAAGTTCATTTTAAACTGTGTATTATAATTGAAGCTACAAGTCTACTCCTGTACTATTTCTAGTTCTTAAGAAATAACTTTTAAAATAAAAATATCCAAGCCCTGAAGTAAACTTTTGTATAGCTTCGATTTTTTTAACAGAAGGCTAAGGCTAAGCAAGCATTTCTGTTCAGCTTTTGCATAGGCCATATATGGTCTATGCAAGACCTTCTTTTTAACCTGCCCTTTTATTATGCAGCAAAGAAATGCAGCTGGGGAGTTCAGGTTGGCATAAATCTATAATCACTTCTTTAAAATCAGCCAGGACATTTTTTTCACACGTTTCCATTAGTTCCAGATTAAGAAAAAACAGTAAAAATGTCACCCTTAGAACAAAAGTCCTTAGGCCAACTGCCCTTCATGTTCTACTCCATTTCACTTACTGAACCGAGAAACAGCAGCCATGCAGAAAGACTTTAACACATCTTTCCTCCTTTCATTAAGAAAATTCATCTCTGAGGACAAACTGTCATGGACTGCCAAGAGGACAACAGTAATAACATTTTCTGATTTAAAAGCCCTAATACGGCTATAAAAATTTGCTGCAGCAATATTCATGATAAGTGCTTACAATAATCAATAAAGGTAATTGCAGTTATGTTCTGTCTGTCTAACATGGCACACATGAAGAATCACAAAAAAATCCTCAATTATTACTGCTCAGGCTGCAAAACCACAACTTAGCAAAACGAGAAACAAAACAAAGGAATACATTTAGCTCAATGAATTCCTTAATAGGTCCTTCTGTGAATTTTACAGAGTGTAAGAAGATAGTGTAACTTCGCAATCTAGCTGCTACCATTAATGATTAACATTTTCCAGCTCTCCAACGGGGTGTGCTGCAATCTAAAGACGACAGAAATAAACCTTTTAAAGGCTTAGCAAATTTGTAAGTGAATCTTATCAAAGCACATAAAGTTCTAAACCAAACACAAGCAACCTAAATAGGAAAACGTTTACCATGATTACACAGCTTGCTAACAAGGTAAGTATGTCATGGTCAAGGGCAGTTTGCAAAGCAAACCCTGGTAGCCCTGGCTCCACTGAAGAGAATACCTGTTGTATCAAATGACACCCGTATGCAGTATACAGCTGCCTCAGCTGACTTTTCCCTTTGTAACACCCTCCAACACCACATGAACTGTGTGGCATCACAGCTTAAGAGATGTGAACACAGTGATAGCTTTCTCAGAACTGGGATACTCAGAGGTGTTGCTAGCTAACCACACCTTGCGTCCTTCTCTTGAAAAGTCCATCCCAAGCTCTTCTCAATTCAAGGAAAAGGTCAAACCTTTCAAGGTTTAGATTTTGTCACAGGAATCAACTCGTTCCCATGTGTTAATGAGTGTCTGAACATCAAATTAATTAAATGTCAAGACAAGGATTTTCCAAAGAAAAAAGAATTCTAGAGAATAGGATATGAGCCATCCAGATAAAGTAGCTGTCAAAGTTAGAATGGTAATTCACAGCAATGAAATTATCAGCAAGCTTTACTTCTCTTCTGAAGTCTGTAAGCCTCACTCATGAGTCTGTAATCAAAGAATGGTCAGGGTTTAAAGGGACCTCTGGAGATCATCTAGTCCAAACCCCCTGCCAAAGCAGTATCACCTAGGTCAGGTCACAGAGAAACATGTCCAGAGGGGTCTTGAAATTCTCCAGAGAAAGAGACTCTACAATCTCTCTGGCAGCCCCTTCCTGTACTCCATCACCTTGACAGCAACAAAGGTTTTCCTTGTGTTGAGGTGGAACTTCCTGCATTCCAGGTTCCACCTGTTGATCTTCATCTGATCAAAGGGGTCCACTGGAAAGAAACTGTCCACATCTTGACATCCACCTTCAGATGTTTATAAACATCAAGCAACCTCTCTTAGTCTTCTCTGTTCCAGACTAAACAGCCCCATGTCTCTTGGCCTTTCCTCATGAGACAGAGGTTCCACTCCCTTAATCATCCTCACAGCCCTCTGCTGGTCTCTCTCTAGTATATCCCTGTCCCTCTTGAACTGGGCAGGGCAGAACTGGACACGATACTCCAGAAGTGGTCTTACTGGGACAGAGTAATGACTGTCAGTCTATGAATACAGACTAACACAAGAAACAGTTCCTGCATTAAAGAACTTGTTAAACACCCGAATTTGTGAGAGAACTCTGTAGTAAGTTCAACAAATGCCTATAGGGAGTTTCCTGGATATTCACCTGTTAGCCAAACGTCTGACATCATCTTCCAAAAGCCCCTTCTCACACCAAATCTTCAGAATTACAACAGTCTTTACAATGACTTTACAAGGTATCAATTTTCTCACCCTAACCAAAACATCACTGATATAAATTTACTACCAATGTTTATTTGAATGAAATTACAAGAAATATGACACAACGTTTAAATTGATACAACATTTAAATCTGCCCACACAACAGCTGGGAGTAGTCTGAAAAACAATTCATTATGAAATTTAAGTACATAGTGTTGGATTATTCATCAGTAAAATAATAACCATTGAAGCACCAGATGCCATTCTACTGTAGAGAAGACACAAACCTGCCCATCTTCTTGGGACTGTGATGCAAGGAATTTTCAGTATAGTACAGTGAACTACATTTCAGCCTCTGCTTTACAGTTGCTTCTGAAAGATCTATAGTAGTAATTTGATTTTAAGGTAATTTTAGTTGCCTAATAACAAGTAATCCTTAATTAAAAAGAAAAACTCCTGTAACAACTAAAAAGGCAACTAATCTCAGCATCAATCAGTTTTAAGCAAGATACATTTCCAGTGGATCTTACATATTTTTAATCTTGAAATAAAGGATGACTTACTTGATTTGCCATGTATATTGTGAGGAGACCTCTCCTATAAACAGAAATGATAAAATTAGTGAACTAAATATCTTTTCCACATTGAAGAAAAATACTTCAAGCATTAAGAATATTTTAACACAGAGCTTTAAAAGCGGATTATTCATGACTACCATTCTACAGAAAAACAAACATGACACCAAAACTAGCACCTTGATAGTATGGTATCCAAAGCGGTGAGGAATTACATGAACCAAGCTGTATTCATCAATTTGCTACTGCACCAGTCCTGAAGTTTTCATGAAGGGGCAAGGCACACATGACAAAACAAAACTCTACAGGCAAGCTGGTAGCCATATATACAAACCACAGTCAATGCCTAAGTTAAATTGTGAATTTACAGAAAGACATCTGTGCGCAAACTTCTGTTTTGTGATCAGTGCTATGCAACTCAAGGTGCCTTAGCCCTCTGGTTTATATGATCATTAAAAATGCTTTCTACTCAGACTAGTCATGTAGAAAATTCTGGCTCAAACTAGGGCACCCTGCCTTTCCTAGTTGAGAGTCACAATGCCAACAGTGGCCTGGTATAGCAGCCACCATTTTCCTTCTAAACTTTATGTTTTTCTTTTCTCTCTCTTCTGTTTTTGGATCTGTCCCTGTGTCTCAGCCCATAGGTCACCCTGCTATTTAGATAGGGAAAGTACAAACTTGAGCTCATGCTTTCACACTTTTGCTGATGCCACTGCAGCACAAGACCAAAACTGAACTCAGCAATGAATGTGTTAGCTGCTACAGCAATAGATGCCACTGTAGTATTGTAGGGTCCAGATGAAACAAAAACAAATTCCTTCCTGTACATCATTTTTAAGTCATGTCTTTGAAAAAGTGAAAAAGCTTACCACTGTGGATTTGTTTTGCCCTCAATTCCTTCCTCCTCTTCTGCAAAGGTTAGTTTAGAGACTACAGTCAAAGGCTAAAAAACTCAGTTTCAGTATTTCTTCCTGGAAATCTGTTCTTAACTTCTTGATTTTACTATTAGCCTATCAGCACTTGGCATTCTCCTTTTTGTCCCCACTGCTGCTACATGCACAACTAGAATACAACACAGAAGGGATCATATGCTTAACCACCAAAGTTTCTCAGTATGGAAAGGAGCTTATAGCCTGTTCTCATTTTTGTTTTCACACCATTTGTGTTCTATATTGCTGCGACATAACTGAAAGTCCAGCCCAGGTTTGTTTGTTACATTTTGTCATGTCACTTTAAGCTTTTAAGCATTCACAGAGTGCTCAAGAGAATGGTATGTTAATATATCTTGCAATCCCTTCAGTTGAAGAAGTATGAAAAACAAAAATCACAGGTACCAGGAAACACAAATTCTTACTGCATAGTTTCTAAGCTTCTATTACTGGGGGAAAAAACACAAAAATTTGTTCAGTATTTTGTGACCCAATGTCTAGGTGTTTGTAACTTTACCAAGCTATACATCCAGATCAAAGTTCTTCACAGCAGATATTTAACCAAGCTTAAGTGCTGTCACAACACAATGCATTTGCAGGAAACAACAATACACCACGTCGAGTTCCACAAGCTTCTCTCTATTCACAGGAAAGATTCAGTTCTGGTTTAAGTCCAGAACTTTCATCAGATTTTTGCTAGTTAGGTTTTGCTTTGTTGCTTGCGTTTGGGATTTATTTCTTTTAAAATAATTAGTTACAAATCTGATCTCTGGAAACTTTCTCCACCTAATAACTCTCTGTCTCAGCTATTAGTAACAAGACTAGCACAGGAATGTAACAAAAAAAAAAAAAAGCCTGAAGCTAAAGATTTTATGAGAATGATGTACACAAGAAACAAAAAGACAACCAATAGGGAATAGGATTTGTGGTGGTTAAAGGAAACAAACTTCTACTACTTATAATAAAGCATGAAAATACTGCACAATGTTTTGAGCTGGAAGGGGTGAAGATTCACCTAATGTAATAGATGACCTCAACTACCTAAGGTGGTAAGCAATCACCTAGTCTTTCAGTCACGTTGCTCAGATGAAAAAGTAATAAAGGTGTCCCAATCCTCCCTATTACCCAACTGACAACCAATACAGTTCTGTGCACAGTAAATTTTATTTCAGTTTGTTCTCCTGGGGAAAAATACTGGGTATTTCACATTTGGGGGATTTTTTTTTTTCCCCCAATACTATTACAAGTATATAACAAAAACCCAAACACTCAGTTGTTTGAAAACACAAAGCCAAATTTACCCATTGGAGCTAACCTGGTAAGTCAATACATTGAGTATTGCAGAAAACACCAGAACTTCAGTGAAGTCCTGCAGTAACAGACTCTCATGTGAGAATCTACCACCAACTACTGAGTAACAGACACAGGTTTAAGAGTATAGTGTGTGCTTTCAAATTGTATTGTATGTAGCCTGCACATGTCACACAAGCAGGGTCTTTTAGCCTCCCACTGAAATTTATTAAGTACTAAAAACCTAAGAATTTTATCTTAGTAAATTTTAGCTTCTACTGCAGTCTCCCTTGGATGACAGCAAAATGCAACCTGCCAACCACGAAGACAAAGAAAGGAAAAGGGGTGAGAGAAGAGGAAGGAAAGAACTTAGAGGTTGCAGTGCAGCTGCAGTGAGACCAATGCAAAAAGTAGGTGGTCAGGAGGAGGGAAAACGTGCAGACAGCAAATGCACACATGGAAGTAGCTTCCGGAGCTGAAAATATACAAAGTTGCTAGATTACATCATCTGGAAGTGCCTATGGCAAACCTGTCTATCTGCTGCTACCTCCAAGCAGAAAGTTTTCTTCCTCCGAACTGTGTGACTGTTTTACAAAGAAATAGTCCCACACTTTTGAGAGAAAAAAAAAGAAAAGGTTCTTCCTGGCCCTGTGCAAACGTGACCCAGCAACTCTAACCCAACCCTGAACTCAGCTGTTATGAAGCGCATGGAATTGCACTGTTTTGTAGCAATGACAGCTGATGGAAAACAGGACAGAAAAATGGAGGTAGGCCAAACACAAGGGTCACTGCCATAACCTAAGGACTGTAAGGATTGTATTAAAACTGCAGTTGCTAAGTAAGAGCAGAATGTAATTGGGAAACTGCATTACTAGGGCAGGAAATAATTAAACAACAAAAATAATTAGTCAGCCATGTTTTATCACCTGCTTTGGGGAGGTTTAAAGATACTAATAAGCAGCTAGTATTTCACCCCTTAAGTCCACCAACCAACACTGAACTCAGGAGCACCAACACAAGTGATGGTCCAGCAAGGGTCACTATCATAAAGTCCAAGCAGACGCACAAGAATCCTTACTGCACATCCCTCCTCCACTGACTCTGTCTGATGCCATTTTCTTAGAGAGGCCACTCTCATCATGATCTTCATTTTGGCTTTCCACTGCCCCCTTCTCACCTCTTTACCTGACAGTATCTCCCATACCCTGCTCTGATTCCAATCACATATGCAATCTTAAGTGAGGGAAGGAAAAACACACACTAGGGAAAAATTCACAGGCAGCACACCAAGGCTGAGCCACGCTGGTACCTTTTACCAGAAAGAGAGGATTGCACAATGGCAATTGCATTTTCCAATTACTCTTTCATTCAAGTACCAAAAAGTATTAGTCTTTAGCACATCTTCATTTTGTTAGCCTGGCCTTTCCTCTAATTCACAGTTCCTCAGGAATTTTTCCATATGCTTGTAAGAGAACTGTGCAGGCAATGTCTCTAGAGTTCAATTATTCAGCACAAGTCGTGCTGTCTGCAACTGAACAACTCCTTGTGGATTCCACTTTTAAGGTTGAAGCCACAACAGACCACAAGCTTTGAGAAGATAATTCTCTTGCTCACTTTAATCTTCCTCAAAGAAAAGTTTCACTTGATAGAATTTGCTTTTTGGACAACTTTGTTATGTTCAGACCAAATTCTAACAGCAATAGCTCTTAAACTATGGCCTATAAACCTCAACAGAGAACCACATATTTTGTGACTGCAGTCCCCAGAGGAAAAAGTCTAAAATAACTGTTAAAAAAAAAGCAAAAGGCTATAGGATAAAAATAGCAAGGAAGCCTAGCAGTGTACTGGGCTGTATTACCAGAAGTGTAGGTAGAAGGTCAAGGGAAATGATTAATCCCCTTTATTTGGCACTCACTACAACAGAGTATTGCACCCAGTTTTGGTCCCAAATAGAAAAGAAGCATTGATTAGGCAGTGGGGAGGACCATGAGGCAGATTTTGACCTGACCTAAGGAAACAGCATTTTCTCCATCAAGACACTCAAGTAGCAGAACAGGGACTCAAGAGAGGGCATTGGAGCTGTGTCCTCAGGGGTCTGCAAGGCTGACTGTAAGCAAGCTGAAATGAACTCGGTGCTAGCCCTGCTCTGGGCAGGAAGCTGCACCAGTTGACTTCCCAAGGCTCATCTGAACAATTCAATTCTTTTACTGGGTAAAGAAAAAGGTGGAAAGCAACTGCAAAATCCCATAGTTGCTTTTCTTCCCACAGATTACAAAATCAGAAGAGATGAAAGTGATAAATAATCTGGTTTCCTAATTAATATAAAAAATTGCCATTTTCTTTAATAAATTAGCTTATTTAAACTTCTTTTAAAAAAAAAAATCAAATTTGTCTTTAAATCACAGCAGCCACTGCAAAATCTACCAACCTTCACAACTTGGGAATTCTCCAGTCGCTGAAACGGGTTACACTTTTACCTCCACTGAAAAGTACAGATCCAGTCAAGTCATACACATATCACTTCTTAAACTAAAACTGAGCTACTTCATTCTTCCCATAACGTCCCTTAAGGTTTTAATGGCACTTAAGAAAACACAAGAAATAAAAAACAGATTAAAAGATTTCCTATTCTTTGATAAATCAACAGTATTTTGAAGTCAAACAAATCACTAAGTGCCATACTCTGAGCGTGAATGCATCTGCCTGTAAGGTATTTATATTTTTATGTGGAAGTGCTGTAAATTCTGGAAATTCACTTGATCTGAGGACAAAGTCCAATTCCCCTTTCACACGAGTTACAGATCCTATTCATGCCAACAGAGGCAATGACAACTGTCCAAATCTGCATACCAACACATTGTTTGTAGAACAGTTTCCTAAAGAATGTTTTCTTGCTTAGCTGGACAAGTTATAAAATTCAAATATCTTTACTTTCACAAGTAGCACGAGCTTTTGCTTCATATAACAGCAAATCATACAAAATACCAATTTTTAAAACAAAACCAGTATGTTTTTTCCTTCAAAACTCACTGCCAATTCTCTCATCTTATTTATGGTTTTCCTTCAATGTATTTTTGATTTGAACAATATCTTGAACATATTGTTGCTAAGCTAAAAAAAAACAAAACTATTTTTAAAAAGGCAACAACAAACAAACTACCAAAAAATCACAATCTTGTCTGAAAGTGGCATGAATCCTTACAACATGCTTACTCTAATGGAAATTTTACCCTAAAGGAACTACTGCAACCACAGCAGCACTCAAAGAAAATTTTCATTAGAAAGCAAACACTTTTCTCTGAACAGTCAACAAAGAGAGCAAGAACCTGTCATTTTTCATTGATTTCTCTCTCAATATTCATTCATCTTTTTGAGTTTTTCTCATTCACATTCTGCCCTGTCCTGCTCATTCTATGTCCAAAACACAGCACTCCAGTTCCTGCCGTTTTCTCAGCAAGAACTTTTTTCAGGCAACATGGAGCTTAAAAGCATTGTTTTCTCTCTTCCCTTGTTTCAGTTAAACTACAAACCCTTATGAGCAGATATCCTAAAATCTCAATGTTCACCACAATTAATTAATTAGATTTGAACTACTATCACTGCATTTTTACCAGTCTTCTGTTTCTTTATGATCACAGTATTTTAGTTCCTCAAAACTGAAGCGGAAGTGATTGAATCAGAAACAACAGGAAATAGGTCCAGCAAGATGATGACCACTACATACAAAAGTTCCCATCAGTTGGTTAAACAGGCAGCTCTTTCACTGAGAACAGCTCTAGGTGTCAGTGAACCACCACAGGGTGAGGTAGGCAATGGTCAAGCACAGCGAGGCTCCATACCCTGCGTACAGTTCTTGTAAGCCAGCGTAGAGCAGCAGTTAGCAGCAAAGAGCCCGAGCATGGGTAAACCAGCATGCTAAATATCTGTGCAAGCAATCGAGAGAGTATGTTCTCTGATTAAACAGCCTCACTGACAGGTTATGTTTCTTCACTTCAACAGCAAATTCAAACAGTTGGTGGGAGTAAAAAAATCCACAAAACAAAAACATCTAACCCACTGCTTATAACACTTTTAACTTTGCTATAAAGTTTTCCTGATTCGTTCCCAGTCCAAAGCATCACACTCCAAATATTTAGCTTTCCAGAGACTCTTTTCTTGTCTAACCTGATAATAGAATGGAACAAGTCAAGCTTACCTTTTCTTGTGAGATATATAGCTAAAATCTGACCTACATATGGTTTTAACATAGTAAGCTTATTTTAAGAATTCGAGTTTGAATTCTATAGATACCATTGGTCAGTGCATCTGCTGCATATTCTGACAGTTATCACCTTATTTTGGGTTCACCTTTGTTTGGGTTCTCTGCAAGTCTAAGAAAACACAAATAAAAGTATATTCAAAGGAATTGGTGGATTCAAAGGTATACACGGGGTGGAATGTACTAAAATTAAAGCTATTGACCTGTTATAGTAAAAATCGAGAATATTTGTCCTTCTCTTATAAAGAAAAAAAAAACCCACAAACCTCTGGTTTTAATTTCTGAACGTAAACTAAGAAGCTAACATAATAGTTTGTAATTGCTCCCCAGGCAGGATTTGTGGTCTGTAAAAACAGGAAGAATTCCTCCCCCCAGCTTCCCTCGCCCCCCCCACCCTCCCCACACACACTGTAAAACACACCACTTTATAACTTTCAGAATTAAATCAAACACACAAGTCACAAGTTTCCCCCAAAAAGAAAGAGGTCAAAAATAAGAGGGAGTTTTTTTCTGCTCTACAGCAGCTTGACACCACAAGCTAAGCAACTATAGATCTGGAGTTGCGATTGCCTCCCTGTAATAACACAAGTACTACAGATTATGTTTAGGGTATCGTTAATCTCTCACACCCACCAATTTCCTACTGACAGCTGGAGGCCAGAAGCAAAACTGTGGTGCAAAAGTTCACTTAAAATCAGCAGGAACAGATAAGCTCTCAAAATAATGCTGAAAATTATGAAAATGCACCAAAGTATTAAGTTTTAAAAAAAAGAAAATTACCACTTTTTGAGCTCAGTAACACCAGTAGCAAGTCTTTCACACAAAGCTCAGGTATATAACTTCATGTCAAAAACATACAGCTTAAGGATCCCTGATAGGAATTTAAAGGAACTTTCTATTTCAAAACTTTGGGTTGTTCTAAACTGGAAATGGACACTTCACAGGTTGGGGAAAACGAACTTGCTCCCAACTGGAAATGAGTAATACTTGCTCTAACCACACTACACGTTAAGTAAAATGTTTTCTTGCAAATACTTAGATTTTGTTGTTCTTAAAAGGAAAGAAAATAGTCCACATATTCCATGATTTGAACATGTGCCAAAGAAAGGGTATGAGAAAACCGGAAAGGGAGAAAAGCCAAAAAGAAAATATATCTGCAGTAATACATTCCAGTTAAAATAGTATCAATAATTCTTAGAGAGTTTTCAGCTAGTGCAACACAAGATAACATTTTTAGCTTGATTTTTTAAATGATTTACAGATTTTCTTTCAACATTCCTTCCCTCTTCCTTCTCTCCCAGTTTCTCTATCACATCTACAGAGCCAACAAAGTCAAAACAAAGGCTGACCTGCAGAGGGGAAAAAACCTCTTAATTAAAGTGTGACTTAACCTCGCAAGATTCCCTGAAGAGATAAAAATCAGACTCCAAAAAGCTCGTTAATTTCAGAAAAGGATTGACTAGCAGATAACAGAAGAATAACAAATTAATCAAATCTCATGAAAAGAAATGAAGGATTTCCAGCAATTTTAGAATTATTAGCATTCTTCCTATAGAAAGCCTATCTAGTGTTGAGTAAGGTTCCACATAACAATTTCTTTGGGTTGTTGATAGTAACACAGAACTGTTTTTAATCGGCTCAGTCAACCAAAACCAAAACACTCCGTTCTTTCCTGGGCACCTTCTCAGTCAGGATACAATGTGTGCTGCTTGGCCACTCTCTCTGGAAGGTATGTGTAGAGTTTAAAAACAAATACTCTTTTTGAGTAAAAATTCTCTGGAGACTCTTAGCAGCAGCAGGTCACTGCACTGCTTCTACAGATTTTGCTGGCAATCACTACTGTTTCATAACAAATACAGGACATAATGGACAGAACTGTTAAGAACAAAGACAAAGAGCAAGAGAGGGGACAGAAAATTTCAAAGTTACAGAGACGTGCAATATTCACTAGCTTTGGACATAGTGGATTTAGACATAGACAGCATGAAAAAAATGCCATAAAAGGGCTCTAGCAGAAAGCTTGAAGTTTCCTAACACCAGTAGAAACTCATCCAGAATTTAACCTCCCAAACACATCCCAAATCCAGCCCACAGCCGCTCAGTGGGAAGCTGCTTCAGAGGCTTCCCAAAAAGATCCCTGAAACAGGTTGCCTTTTCCTTCTCGTCACATTCTGTGCTGAGTTTGAAATGTTCCATTCCACAACCTAAGCTTTTTCATAAGCTACTCAAATTATCAGGGTTTTGTTAAAGTATTTAACAGAATCACAGAAGTGTTCAGGTTGGAAGACCCTCAGGATCACCAAGTGCAACCAATAACCCTACTCTACAAGGTTTACCCCTAAACCATAGCCCCAGGCACCACATCTAAATGACCTTTAAACACTTCCAGGCTTGGTGACTCAACCACTTCCCTGGGCAGACCATTCCAATGCCTGACCACTCTTTCTGTGGAAAAAAATTTCCTTATGTCCAGTCACAGCCTGAGGTGGTTCCCTCTTGTTCTATCAACAATTACCTGTGAGAAGAGACCAGCACCAACCTCTCTACAATGTCCTTTCAAGCAGTTGTAGAGAGAGATCAGGTCCCCCTTCAGCCTCTTTTTCAAACTCTGCAGCCCAGTTCCTTCACTGCTCTTCATAAGATTTAACATCCACATTTCAAAAGCCTTAGGCAGACTAATGTTTTTTTTTTCCTAATCAGTCAAGCTAGTAGCCATTGTTTTGTTTGGATGTTTGGAGCTAATTTTCTCCTTAGACTCACAATGTTTTAATGATTAGAGTTGTGATCCAATTACACTGTTTACAAAATACCTGAAGCAATATGCAAAAAAAAAAAAAAGGAAAAAAAAAAGCTAACATGACAAACCAATCCAGCTCTGCAATTTTTCTCATGGTGCAAACAACTTCCAAGTGCTTCCAGAGCAACTTTTCCAAGAGAAGTAGGGCATGGAGGCAGACTTGCCAACATACAATGCCATTTTACTTTTTTCCCTTTAGAACCCAAAAGACAGCACATTAAGTCATGTTAAAAACAGGTTTCCGATCCAGTTAGGAACTATAAATTATTGGTGCAAAAGACAGATGAACACTGTTAAGTGTGTGTCTAGCCCCATAAGGTCTGGCACACAAGGGGTCCCAAGGAACAGCCATGTCAGATGCCAGTGTAAACCCTCTCTAGAACGACAGGCAAGGCAAGTTTGACTGAGAATTACTTCAACACATCCCTACTGACTGAGAAGTCAGTTTCAGGCAGGACATCAGTATTTGACCATGAGCTGTGTCAGATACTGCAGCGAGATGTTACTGTGACATTTCACCTGCAGAAGACACAAAGAAGGAACTGTCAAGTCCAGCTTGAACATATCATTTTCTACCTTTAAGCTCAGAGATCACAAATGCCAGTAGTCTGACGAGAAAACAGCTCTGCTCATGATGAGTAATAGTCAATTAAGAGCTTAAAAGGAAAAACTTTACTGATGAAGCTGGGTGAAACACATACAAGTTCCTCAAGCAGACAAAACAACGCTGTACTACCAGACAGTCCACACTGCTGAAGTCTTTCCCTAAATCTTAAGCGGTCTGGACCGGGATGACATACTGGCCCAAATACAGGAGTCTTGTCTTATTCTTGCCCTTCATGTTGTGGACTCCATTGCTCCTGCTTTTCAAGGCTGTCTTTAGGAGAAAGTTTTAACAGCACACATTCACTTTATCAAAAAGTTTCAGTCTGGAGTGGAGGTCATCTGATTACAAGAAGCACTGTGCAATCAACAGGATTTACTAAAGGAAATTAAAATGCTGTTTTCTGTACTGGGATGTGGAGGAGAGAAGGGCAGGAAGGGGAAGCAAGATGTCTAACCACAGTACACTGTTGTAATCTTCACCACAGAATATCCTAGCATGGCTAAATATAGCAAATCATTGCCATTCTTGGTTCCCACCTTCACATTTTTCCTACTGCAGGAGCTAACAATGTTAATTCCTTGAGATCAGTGAGGTTACAGGAAAGTCACATCATTTACAGAGGGTTTAGGTGTGGCTCACACAAAAACAAAGATTTAAGTCCCTCTTATCTGTCTTATCTAAAAAATAGTACCTTATGACCAGACCTGAGGAGTGTATCAAGGAAAAGTTCCCTTAAAGCCTTTCAGCAATGGTACAGAAGTATGGTAGTACCTGGTACCTCACCAGGTAAACGTAGAGTTTTTCATTGCCACATTAGCCAGCATTACAGTCAGCTCACCGAGGCAGTATCTGAAGTTTATTCTATACTAGCAAAATATTTATTTTCCCACCTCTGGGAGCTGCACTTTCCACACAAGCACTAAAACACAGAAGATGTATTAAGCGTGTGCTTAAGCCAAGGAAGTCCAAATGAGTGTCTCCTGGACGTTAGTGCTAGGCAGAGAGAACAGAGTAATTAATCCATGGTTTGTGTCATTTGAATACAAGTCAGACTTGCTGATCATTTCGGTGTTCAGCAGCAGTTTGAATTTTAACATTTTATCTTGCTGGCATTTCAACAGGACTGTAATTTTTTTCTTTTTTTCTTTTTTTTTTTTTTTTACACTTTTTAGTGATGTTTCTGGAGTGAACTATGAAAAGCAATACAAAACTAAGACAACTAAATCACTTTCACTTAGTTTTCAGCCTACAGAGTGAACCTTTCAAAAACAGATTTGCCAAAAGTAGAACCTAGAATGATAACAATTTAAAAAAAAAAAAAAACAAAACAACAAACCCACATCTATAACCAAGTCTCATTTACTCATGAAGCAGTGCAGGAAGAACAAGACATAGAGAGTCACCTGGGATCTATCAGAGATTGTAGCCTGACCTTAGCACTGCCCATTCCCTATCCAGGCTGGCTCCAAGAGAACTGACAGAGATAGCCTAGATCTTACTGGGTGCTGCCTGTGATGATTTTATATTAGTATTCATGAATTAACTTCACTGGTGCTGGTGTTGTGCCTAGGGTGGTAAATCCTCCTGAAACTCATGGAACCAGAGACCACAGAGCAAATCCAACCAAAACAGTCCTGCATGATCCAGCTCCTGACTGTAACAATAAAAGAAAATAAAGTCAGTCTATACAGACCCATCCAGACATCTGCAACATGTCTTCAGAATCACTGGTACATATTTTACACAGGATCTTCCAGTCTTCTTGCTCTGTTTGCCTGTGTAACCCCAGGAAATGGGACAACGTGATCCTTTGGCTCAGGGAACTGGCCACCTCAAGGTCTATCAGCACTATTAAAGACTGAAACAAAGCAAGCACTGAATGTCTACCCTTTTTCTTCATGCCTATTAGTCACCAGGTTACCACCTTCAACAAGCGTGGGTCACATGTTTTCTTCAGATCTCCCTTTGTTACTGAGATACTTTAAAAAAGCCATCCCTGTTGTCAGATACATGACTGACCAGTTCCAGCTTTAACTGAACTCTTGGCCTTTTGTGTCTGCAGCTCTGCAACCTTCCTGCAAAGCCTGTCCTCACTTCCAGAGATCACACAATTGTTTTTTCTTCTTGAGCTCCACCATGACTTTCCTGCTCAGCCAAGCTGGTCTTCTGACCCACCTGCTTGACTTTAGACACACTGGCAAGGACTGCTCCTGTGCTTCAAAGAGGTGGTTCTTAAAAACTGAATTCATTAATATTGATTTAACTGAACACACCTAAATCAACTTCAGGTACTTCTTCTAGAATCAACAAGCAAAGTTACAAGTGGCAAGTAGAAATCTCTTTGAAAATATCAAAGTGTATTACTGTCAGGGATACACCCTACAGAGCTCAGCAATCTTCCTTGTGTAAAACACCAGGCTACTGTTTGCTTTTTCCAAACTAGAGATTGAATGTGTCAGCAAAAACACAGCATAAAACAGATGATGCAGTTTCCTGAAAAGATAAATTCCTGCGCATCATTAATTAGAAATACTTTATCCCTACACATGGTAAGAACTCTGTGAAGGTTTGGGAGTTCCCCGCCCCCCACACTTTGTAAAATGACCCAGACTAGCACTCAGTCGGCGGGAAGTTAAATGATGAAGCTCTATTTACAGTTTTGCACAATGTACAGCAGATATTTACACTATATACAGAATATTTATAGAAATATACAAGTTAAAGGTAATACAGCAACACAACTCCCCTCCCAGAAATCAGAGACCCCAGGAGGGGCTCCCAACCACCCTTCCACCTTCTCCCCACCCCTGTACCTTACCCCAAGGTTTGCCTTACGTGCAAGGTAAATTAGGAGGATCAGCCAGGGAGGTTAGAAGAAAAGTGGTTAGTGAGGATTAATCAGCAGAGGAGCCAAAGCCCAGAAGCTGCTAGATGCCACCAGCAGCTCCTGCTTCAGCAAGCGACAGATAAGAGACTCACTTATCTATTGTTTTGGTTAGTGTTCCCAAACAATTCTCCAGCAAGCGTATGAGTGAAGTAGACATCATGATGTTTTCCTTTCACAGCCTATAGTGTAATTTTCTCTATTAAAATATTCCAATTAGCCTCAAACCAGCACAAGCTCCCAGCTCTTGGGAGTTTCTGTCAAGGTCCAAAGTCAGCAAGAGAGGCTTCTTTCCAATGGAAAACACTCAGAAGAGCTGCCTGTCTTGAGCTACCTACCATTCACAGTGCTCCCACAATCACAGCATCACCCAGATCAACGCCTGCACTCCCAGACAACTGTTAACAGTCAGTGGTTTTCCTCCCCATGGTAATTACAAGAGCAAGCTGAAGGTGTTCCTACCCATGGCAAAGGCACTAGAACTAGATGACCTTTAGGGTCATCCCTTCAAACAAAATCATTCTGTGATACAATTCTGTAACTCTAGCAGTAGCAGCCCTGAAAGCATACAGCAAAACAGGTTCAAGTATTTACATGCTGTTACTATAAAAACACAGATCTCAAACACTGGCTCACACCAAGGCAGTTGCTGAAGTGCATCGGATTTACACATACTTTGGTTCGAAAACAAAACGCATTCCCCTTAACTTCCACAGCTTGGCTCTGTATTTCACAGCAATGATCACTCTAAACTCCAAAATCGTTTGTTTCCCTGCTAGCTCTGCTTACCAGATTACACTACAAAATTGTTCATGTGAGTGATCCAACCTTGAGGGCTTTTTTTCCACTACTTCAAAAAAATATGGGAAAATTCCACTCTGCATGTAGCTTGCTCTCTCAGCTTCCTGCCTATAGCAAGAAATACTAAAGCCTGTAAAAACTCGCTGTTACAAGTTTGTTTACTTGTTTTGATTGCACCTCTCAGACATACTCCCATACTGCTGATTTTTAAGTTTGCCAAAAATATTAACATCGAACTGAATAACTCTAAAGTGTTTTGAGAAAGGAAATTGTCACTTCCAGTTTATGTACACTATGCTACTATACAGAAACACACACCAACATATTTCTGTTTGAATAGACAAACTCATAAAAATGCTCTGTATACTTTTTACCATCACTTTGCTGCCGTATTGCTCCTTTATGATGTATGTAGACTAACTGCACTTACAGTAAGCAAATAACCCTAACAGCAACCAAATGTTTCATTCAGAGAACGAATATACAGTCTGAAACTTCCACATTGCTTACTCAAATATTTCTGCCATTTTTCTAAGCAATACACACTAATAGTTGTTTCCAAGAACACTAAATCCATGCACATATAGATGTTCACTAATGTGCAATGTTGTACTATACTGCCTTTTAAATGCACATACTTTAAATATCTTTGAGACTCCAGTTTACTGGTTTTATGAAAAACACCTCAAGTTTTCAACTTAAAACACATTGTCAATAGTCACCCAGAGCACAATTTTACAACCAAATTATAAAAGTCCTAAATCCCAACTTTTATAAGACCATCAGTGACACAGTCTTAACTGTAGCAAGGAGACAGGCGCCACTATTATGTTAACAGCTAGTACATAAACATTGATGTAGCCTAAGGGGGAGCAGGGGGCAACCCCAGAAGGGTCTCTTCAGCACTGTCACAGAACTTGTAGGTGGCTGCAGTTACACTTTCTTTGGCTTTGTTATTTACAAAGGGCAAAGGAAGGGTCTGTCTGTGTGTGCATACACATACATACAAACAAATATATAAATAAAGTTAGTTAGCCATGGAGTCAATGTCATTTAAACCGTAATTGTGTCTCTTCTTAAAGATCTAGTTACAATTCTTGAAACTCACTAACAGATTATTTTTGAAGAATCCAAAGTGAAGTTTGCTACTTAGCTGCTAGAAAAAACACAACTTACATGGTTTTTAAACCTCAGCACATTCAGGAATCACTGAGGAGAACACCATGCTTCTCCCTGGGATGTCTGAAATAGAGGCTGTTCAGTGAGCCAAGGGACTTCTTTGTCTTAGAAATGGGTAAGGTACAACTGATCTCATCGGATTTCCAGTAATACATTTGCTTCGGCCAAGCCTCAAACAACATTTCAACAGCTTCATTCACAACAATTTTAGCAAGTATATTGTTACTTCCTTGCCTTCTAACAATTTCAGTGCTTCTAGCACAAGGTAGTAGCATGTCTTTCAGTCCAAACTACATGCCTCCTTCTCTACTATATGCTCAATTCTTGTTGATAACATTTAATAGATGCTGAAAAAAATGACACAAGACTCTGAATGGCAAACAAAAGCCAAGACAAAAAAGCAATTTTTTTTTTCAAAATTTCAAGTAACATTGTTTCTTATCAAGAGTTTGAAACAATGAATAAACTAGTAAAAACAACTCCATACAAAGGGTAATAAGTGAATGTAATGATTCCTAAGGAATCTTAATGAAATTAACGTAACCAAGTCACAGCTTTACTTCTGAGGAGATATTAACACAATTTTCAATGTCCAGCGTAACACAGCACGACTAAATTCTGTTTACAAAAGAATCATACATTTTCCTTTGATAGAATATGCAAAAAAATGTGAAACTGTAAAGAAAATTACATTCTTTTAAATACGCATGTGCAAGTGCACATAAAACCATACTTATTGCCATAGTTATCATGACAATAAATACCTAGAAAATAATGAAAACACTGATGTCACAGCCAAACTCAAAATGAACTGGAAAAATGTACATTCTGATCAGCAGTGTAGGTTTCTCCAGAAAAAGTGTTTTCCTTATTGACAAGAACATTTCCTTTGCATCTGAAAACACGTAACAGCACTAACTCTGTCACAGGTTGAGTTTTAATCTGCTGCTGTTACTCAAAACCATCCTGCGGCATGCCAGCTTCAAAAATGAAAGTGCAGGATGGAGCAAAGTCTTATGGTGCTTGAAGTTCAAACGGCAACATGAGCGGGTTCCGGTTGTTGCCTTTGGTTGCTGGGTTTTGGATGCTAGCTCCCTTCCACCCAGAGGGCAGTGGGACAGAAAGGGATGGGGGCATAGCTCCTCAGCTTGGGATTTTAGCTGGATTGCTTCTGCTTGCTGCTGCTTTCTACTGTGCTCTTTCTGCAAAAAGGCTAAGTGTATTTATATCATGATATCTCATTTGTTCAGTGAACTCTTATCTCACTCTTCTTGTCTCAACCTGGAGGGGTTTTCGTGTGTTGGTTTTTCTCCCCTCACTTCAGCGTTGGTGGAAATAGACAGATTAACCCATCGGTTTGCTTTAACCCATTACAAACACCCACAGTACTTTTTGTTTCATTTCTCATTGTTCAACATCTCTGCCAGTGCTGTAAAAATAGAGAAAAGAGTTTGAAGCTTCTGTGTAATGCCACTTTCTCTTCCCAGTGCACATTTGC
Source organism: Eubucco bourcierii (assembly GCA_013396675.1). Taxonomy (NCBI): domain Eukaryota; kingdom Metazoa; phylum Chordata; class Aves; order Piciformes; family Ramphastidae; genus Eubucco; species Eubucco bourcierii. The sequence goes on along the minus strand of VWZE01021019.1, from coordinate 220,738 downwards.
ATGGCACAGGCAATATGTATTACACAGATACTAGTTCTGTAACACATTAGAAACTGTGCTCCACCCTGGGATAATGCACCTAGACAAGTTATCTATCTATTTTTCCCATTCTTCCATAAGAATTATAACATATGCAAGGCTTCCACACATCAACAGCAAGACTCGGAAGAAAATCTGATTTACAAGCTTGCTGTTCCCTAGTTCAGGACTGACAGGGATGCTGTGCAAGCAAATGCCAGTGAGGTACTTAAAATAGGGTGTCCACTTGGGAAGAGATTAAGTGATTAAGTCTGATGTTGCTGCCAGCTGCTAGCAGTAATTTCAAGGGTTAGAGCTATATTTATGAACTCAAATCAGGGACTTTTTCCCACCTCCCTGATTTTTCAACATAATTTTTTACAAGCTACTCTGGAAACAACTGAAAATGTCACTGTGTCTCCATGCCAAACATCACACTCCTAAGTGAATACAAATCTATTAACATTTGATTTTGTCTGTAAGAGAAGACAAAAAGCAAACAGATGTGAAATCAGAAAAACTTATTTTACTAAATCTATCAAGTAGCAGCATTTCACATATAATAGGTAGTTCGCATCTGGTAATATACCAAACAACTTCATATTAAAAAAAACCTAAACTTTCTACCATTTGATGTCATTTAATAATTTTATTTTTGCAGTACCAATGATCACCTATTTTCAGTGCTGTGTCACGGTGCAATACCAATGCTATCTTTTTACAATTTATCACCGGACCAGACAACCATGTAGGTTGGAAAAGAACTTTAAGATAATCAAGTCCAACTACCATCATCTAACTACCAAGTCTGGTGTTAAACCACAACCCTTCGAACCATATCTATGCAACTTTTAAACACCTCCAAGGGATAGGGATTCACCTGTCTCACTATGGAGCCTATTCCAGTGTGAGAGAACCTTTACAGTGAGAAGTTTCTTCCAATATCTTATCTAAACCTCCCCTGGCTCAACTTCAGGCAATTTCCTCTCATCCTATCGCTTGTTACTAGGGAGACGAGACCAGTGCCTACGTCGCTATAACCTCCTTTCAGGGAGTTACAGTGAGCCATAAGGTTTCGTCTCAGCCTCCTTTTCTCCAGGCTAAACAATGTCAGTTCCCTCAGATCTGTTCCCCAGACCCTTCACCAGCTTCACCTGCCCTTCTCTGGACCTGCTCCAGAACCTTAGCATAATGAGAGTCCCAAATATCAACACAATACTCAAGAAGTGGCCTCCTCAGTGCTGAGTACAGGGGGACAGTAATTTCCCTGGTCCTGACTGTCATTCTGTTCCTGATCCAGGCCAGGATACTGTTGGCCGCCTTGGTCACCTAAGCACACTGCTGGTTCACATTCAGATGGCCGTCAAGCAGCACCCCTAAGTCCTTTGTTGCTGGGCAGCTTTTCTGCCATTTTACCCCAAGTCTGTAGCACTGCACAGGGTTGGTGTGACCCCAGTGCAGGACCCAACACTCCACCTTGTTGAATCTCAGACCATCAATTCAGCCTGTCCAGATCTCCCACCCTGTAAAGTCTTGCTACTGAGGGTGAGCTCAATCTCCTTGTCCAGACCACTGATAGAGCTATTAAAGAGAACTGGCCCCAAAATGGAGCCCCGGATATCATCTCTTCTGACCAGTCACCAACTGGCCTTAACTCCATTCAGCACAACTTTTCATGCCATTACAAAAACCCTGTAAGGGTTTGGGTTCACAAGCAGTTTCAACTCTCGGCTCACCAATACTCTGAAAGCTGCAACAAACTCACAGTCAGTCTGATTTATTCTCCTTCAATGGTATCTAGATATATCAGAATTCCAACACACCAAGTCCTCTCATTGTAACAGGAAAAGCCAAGCCAAGGTTGTCACTGATCAAAGGGAGAAAATTAATTTGCCCTAAGCATAAAACAAAACACTGATGCCAACAGCAGTGCTGGAGTCTAAGTAACTAGACAAAGTCCTATCAAAATGTATCTGCCCTCTTAGGAAGTCACGCAGTAAGATGAAAATGAGTCAGCTAGAAAGGACATTAAAAAGATAATTAACTTCTTTAATAACTTTATTATTATTATTTTCTCTATAGGTACATTAAAGTAATTCAGAAGTACTCCCACCTTTCCAGAATATCTCATACATCCTCTTCAGTCTTCATAAACAATGGATATTGAATTTTTTTAAAGGAACAGAACTTTGACAATCTTGTCTAAAACTTGGGTTGGGTTTTGCTTACTCCATGACTGAAGTTTAGGAATGGGGTCTGACAGTCAGCCAACAACATGATGCATATGCACTTGCAGTTATTTTCAAATGACTGCTTAGGGAAGTTTTAGATATTCATAGCAACCGAAACGATGCTCACAGCATCTCTAGAACTAAACTTCCTCATCATCTTTTAAAGAGTAGTCCCTGACATTACTCTTTTGACACCTTCTCTACTTGAATAAAATCTACTAACTAGATGACTTAAGGTCCTCATTCCATATTAAAGTAGTTAAGCATTATAACTTTGACTTTTGATAGAAGCTACCAATGCAAACTGGATTTCAAAAAATTATGATCTTATAACCTTGGGTTTCACCTGCCATCTTTCAGGGACACTACTAACAGCATCATCTTTCAGCTAGCCTTGAATGACTCGGAGCCTTCTTCACCACTCTTTAGGCTTTTGGAACAAACCTTCCACTGGTAGCACTTTTCCTTAAGTGAGAAGCTTTGCTTTCTGTATTTGGAAATTTCACCCAATTTGGATGACTTCAGCTCTTCCAGTCTGTTTTTTCCACAACATCCATTTACTCCTCTATCTTAACTATTGTCACATTAACTTAAGTCACCAGCAACTTCAGTTAGCATGTTCCTGCTCATCAGGATATCCAAAGCAAACCACAAGCAAGAAACTGTAATTGTCTAGATTTAAATCTACGGTTGCAAAAGGCACTACTCCAGATGACCTCCATTTCCAGCATTCTGAAACAAAACCATTGAGTTGTCAGATGTCAACCACCGAACCTCCAAAACAAGAACTATTATTATATAAAACTGAAAATCCATAGGCACAAACCATACCTGCTTTTCCTTTCAATGAGAATAGCCATATAAGAGGCAGGTAATGCAGCACCAAAGCCAGGGGACCAAAAGTAGAATTTTCCAAGTATCTTCCTGAAAAATGTAATTTGCACACGTATTACATGTAAAGCAACTGAAACATTCATGTACAACACATTATTTTACCATTATCATAAAACTATGTGTGCTTCATTAATTTTGTCTCTCTACATTAATCAATACTTACAAATAAATACTAATCATTCTATTTTCACAGTTGGGTAGTTCTCAGAGGGGTTCCCTCTGAGTTCCTTCATAAACATTAAACACCTCATTAATGTTTTCATTTCATTTAAAGAATTACTTTGCTTCAAAGAAAGCAGTGCTTTTCAGAGATGTTCCTGAGAAGTTGCAGATACCAATTAGACAAATCTCAAAGAACTTATAGTTGCTCCTCTCTCTGCTGCTTGGCCAAATACACCTTCAGGAGGATGTGCCTTGTGGAATGCAAGGGCACAATCAAGTCAGCCAGAAATTAAGTCAAATTATTATAATACATATTACATTCCAGATATAGTCACCTGATGTTGTAACAGTACACCCCTCAATTAGAGTAAGCCAATCTGAACTGGAAGCCACAGTGACATCCCAGTTCTACTAAGGAGGGAAAGTTCCCACATTTTACCAGATCTGGATTTGACTCAAAAGAACCCATGCATTTTCAAGCATCAAAATTCCTCCAGCAACAAGAGTTTTTAAAAAAGAATAGTTACACAAATTAGAACATCTAAGAAAATACTTCTATAAATTGATTGCTATTGAAGGAGGGAAAACAAAACGTACATCAGACAGTGTTATCTACCACATTTGGTATCTTCAGGGTATCTGCACCTTCAAGCTAATTGAGGCTGATCACAGAAGCAATTGGAACTTGGCAGCATGATAATAAACACACTCAGTTACACCAAGGCTGATCAGATGACAAGCACCATCAGCTCAGGAAAACTGTTAACAATGAAATCTAGCTCTCCAAAGAACACAGCAAACAAAATACAACAAACAAAATGGTAAATGCATACAGGGTAGAAAGTGAAATGTTCTTAGATAAAATTTCATGTTGACAACACAAAAGAGAGAACAAAATGATCAACACCACCTTATCAGCCCACTTTCATTCTTGCTATAAAAGGCACGATCAGTCTAATTTCATACTTCTCCTGCAGAAATCACATAACCAGTGAGCAATGCCAGCTCATGCTCAGAAGTGAAAAGAGAGCCAGTGTATCAGCAGCAAGTGATGTCATGGCAATTACACATGCTGTTCATTCCCACGGCTGCAACAGGGCAATTTCTCAGGATGACAATGCCAAATGCTGCAGGAGTTAAAGTTCATTATTAGGACTCTCTTGGAAAGCAATTACTGTATGAAGTTTCAGAGAAGCCATTTTAAATATCTTAATAAGTATGAACACATCTTACCAGGCACACCTGTTAAATAACAGAATTTTATTTTTTTTTTCTGTGGGAAAGAAACAAGAATTTGTTCTTTTGGCATGGTTCAGAATCTCACTATGGATGCCTGCGTATTTGGTTCGGTAAGGTTTAGGAAATGACAGTAACATCTTTGACGTAATAAAACCTAGTGGAAATTGAAATGTCCAATCAGTAAGTGAAACACTTAAACTTCTTGGAAAGTAAATGAAAACAAGCTTTAGTTATTATTTGTACGGATATTTTCATGTGGTCTGTGGTTAGAAACTGGAATGAAAAATAGGAGTTCTTTCAGGTTATACATCTAATTCCTCAGCGTCCAAAACTCAAAGGCTGAATCTAATTAAGCAAGCTAATATAAAGGTGTACATGGACACACTGTGTTATTCTAATTGCTAGACTAAGAAAACCACATCTTCATGATGTTGTGTGTTTTAAAGACCTAGAAACTTAAAAACCACACCTGTCATTTAACAGTCAGCACTGGAGTCTAGCACTTCCGTCTGAAGCTCAGACAGATGTTGTTTTCTGGACCTCACCAGAGAAAAGATTACAACTCGCAGCTGGCCTATCATGTGTCTGTAGGACACCATCACCCTCACAGCTCTGACAACACAGCAGTCTATTTGTAGGCCCTACTTCAACTTTTTTTTTTTTTTTTAAAAGAGCGATAAAAACTATTAGCTTGGTAATTTCTTCTAGAATGAGAACATCTATCCACAGCCTAAGGGAGTGCTGATATTGGATTTACATGTGTTTGGAATTTTGCTCACCTACAAAATGCTGAGAACATTAAACAATGCCTGAAATTCTTTTAATTGCACTTTCTTACCTACGTTTTTACATCCCTGATAGTATTAGCAGCACTTCAGTCGTTGTGGTTTTCCTTTGCTGAAAGGAAGCTAATGCTAGAAGAGCATCAAAAAGACCTACTATTAGCACAAGCCAGACTTCTCACTGATTATTATGAAAATACTCTTCAGTCTGTGCTCAAGTTCTGCTGCTGAAAAGTACTGAACTGAATGGCTCAGCTTAAGGTATTATTCATACTATTCATTTCATTCCCGTGTCAGGACATAAAAATCTACTGCTGAATGTGCAAGGGTCTATACCTTTCTTTCCTTTTGTCAATAGTACATTTAGTTATAGAATATTGACTCTGCAGGCTATTTGTAAAATAAGAGAACCTTAACAGAAAAAGACAATTGGACACCAAAAAGTCCCTTGGCCCATGACAAGAAAATCTTTCCCCTTGGGAGTTGACACAGCCTGACTTTAAAAAAAAAACAAAAAAAAAAAAAAAAAAAAACAAACCAAAAACCTAAAATCTGGGGAAACTTTTTTTT
>VWZE01021019.1:181883-214671 GCA_013396675.1 Eubucco bourcierii | reverse complement strand
AGATGAAAAAGCCTGACTTTAAAAAAAAAAAAAAAAAAAAAAAAAAAAAAAAAAAAAAAAACCCAACCAAAAACCTGAAATCTGTGGACACTTTCTTTTAGTATTCACAGAATCACAGAATGTCAGGGGCTGGAAGGGACCTCAAAAGATCATCTGGCCCACCCCCCCTGCTAGAGCAAGATCACCCAGAGCAGATCACACAGGAATGCATCCAGATGGTTCTTCAACATCTCCAAAGAGGGAGACTCCACAACCTTCCTGGGCAGCCTGTTCCAGTGCTCTGTCACCCTCACAGTGGAAAAATTCTTCAGGTTCACATGGAACCTATGCCTCAACTTCCAACCATTGCCCCTTGTCCTGTCACTAAGAAGAAGCTGGCTCCATCCTGACATTTTCATTGTTACTGGATGATTAAGATGTATTTTCAGTACACACAGTGGCTGAAAATTGACTGGGACTTTGGTAAAGGTAAAAATCAGATGAAGTGATCACTTTTTCCAGGACATTCTATCTGCCTGCCAACACATCTCCTCCTTGGTGATACCAAAAAAAACCAGGCAGCTCCTCTCAAATCAGGAACTGTGCAGGTAAATATGAGTTAGCACACCCAGTACAAAGCCCTTAATCAGTTGTTTTGGTCTAGCACTCCATGACAGTAAGATTAATCGACTACGTGAGGTTTGCTGGACAGTTTTGCCTCTGAGTTGCTGCTGCTCACACTATAACATTCTTTCCAATCAAAAAAGCTGCAAGAACTGCACTACACATCATATCATGCAAATCTATCACACCCAATCTCTCACCTTTATCTAGAATCTGATCTAGAGCAACTAGGTGTCCAGCCTCAAACAATCTCTTTGCATGGTTGCAAATCAAGGACAGAAATATTCAGGGCATAGTTATGCAGAACACCAAGTACTGATATTCCGTTGTCAGATTAAAATAAACAGTAAGAATTTGCTTTCTAGGCTGGAAAAATACATACAATGACTTTTGCTCTCAGGGGCTACTTAAAGAAGTACAGTTTCACAGAGAAATCATACAAGTTCAAACAAAACATTTAAAAAGCACAAATATAAACCCCCACAGAAATTGGTTAAAAAAAAAACCAAAAACCTACAGGGTAAAGTCTCACATTTCCATCCTCCATCACCCACCCAAGAGCAGATGAGAGAAGCACGTTTCTACATCTCAAGCTGCAAGACAATGTTGATATGAAGTGCATTCCAAGTGAAGGACTTGCCAACACTATGATCTTAGGAGAAGCTCTTAAAACAAAAGGGGAAAAAAGCAATAGCACTTCACTTGTAAAGGTGTCATGTATTCATACAGCTCTCTGGCTTGTTTTCCTTTTCTTGCCAAATAACACTTGGCTCCTTGACCACACTCAAGTACTGACCTGATTTATTCAAATAATCTGTCTATGACAACTCTCAAGCACCTTCCTGATTAACAGTTGCTAGTTTAAAGCCCACCCCTGGGTAAGGACAAGACTGCATTTTTTCCTCATGGTACATCACTTCACACTTTTTTCTCTCAGATCTCCTAAGTGATTTTCATCAACATATATTTCTGAAATATTCTGAATATTTCTGAAATGCACTGAGAGCCGTTTTTAGATTTCTGTAATTTCACACTGTCAAATTCTTTAGGTATATCCAAATCAAAAGACACAGCAGGCAACATCTTCCTATTCAAGAAAACTGTTTTTTTTATCTCTTAGTTTGTTTCGTAGATATTAATTACCTTACCAAGTCCTGGGAGACAGAGGATCGTTCTTCATGAAGAGTCCTAGCAAGCAATCTTGACAAAGTTTGCTTTGAACTTCAGGAATTCATTTAGAATGCACCAATCAGATCATTATCAGATATATTTACCCGTCAAATGACACTAGTAAATTTGGAAAGTATGACTGTTCAGTCTGTGCCTGGGGTTTTGGCTAGCCGAGGAAAGGACTAGCAGCTTCTCTAAGAAGCATCCCTGGCTCCAAGTCAGACCCTCTTCTGGCACAACTTGAGTCAATCAGCACCTCTGAAGTAACACACTGAAGAGGGGAAAACCTGTTGGGCAGGTCCTTTTGTATTTGGATTCCTTTGGAAAGTGGGATGTGGCAAAGACAACCATGAGGACACAGGTCAGTGAGACAAGACGGGGAGAGGCACCCTGGAACAGCCATTCTCCTCCAGCCCATAAGAAGACAGCAGGCTGAGTCCTTGCAGCCCTTAAAGATCTATGGTGGGGCAACAATCCTGTCTGTAGCCTATAGATGACACCAGGCTGAAGTGAGGGACTGATCCCAAAGTCTTACTCAGAGGGAGGCCAGCAGCAGGGCAATCCATTGTTGGGAGGATTGAAGTTCATAGGAGAGAAACATGCTAGCTGGAAAAATTCCCTTCTCATGGGAGGGATGCCATGTTGCAGCAAGGAAGGACTGTGAGGTATTTCTCCTCTGAAGAGGAAGGAGCCGCAGAAACAACATGGAATTGAATACGACTGAGCACAACCCCATTCCCTGCACTGCTGGCAAGGAGGTAGCAGAGCTGGGTCTAGGAAGGAGGGGGTAGAGAGAAGTTGTATTTAAGATCTGGTTGTATTTGTTACGGTCCTGCTCTGGATTCAGTTGGTGAATTGGTGGTTTGGTTTATTTAAATTAAACAGATTTTGCTTCCTCAACTCTGCCTTTTGCCCACAACGATAACTGGCGAGTGAGCCCTTCTCGGCCTTTGTCTCAAACTTTGAGCCTTTTGTTGTTTTGATTTCTCCTCTCCATCCCACCAGAAGGATGGCAGAAGTGGCTAGGTGGTGATTTGCTGCAGGCTGGGTGGGCTCAAACCATGACAGTGACTTTTCAGAAAACAATGGATAACATGATTATTATAAATGTCACTTAGTAGCTCTTATATATCCTATTCATTGAAATACTGAGGTTTTGAATTTTATTCTAGTCAGAAAATCTGCAAAACACTACTTTTAACAGCACATTCATTTACTTCAGTGGGCACAATGCAGGAGGTTGCCTAAACACTTTCTTCTCTTGCCTCTAGCAGTGGCTTCAGTACCACAGCTCAAATCGTGCCCTAGCCAACAGCCTGACATTTGTTATTGGCAAGTCCTGCAACTGTAGGTGGTGGGCTGTCTGCAGAGACCCCACGAGCAGAAACTCTGCCGCAGGTGACAGCTCCTTAAGGGCATCTCTTCATAACAGAAAAAGCATGTGCATCTCCAAAATGTTGGTTGATTACTCTGCTGCACAGCTATAGGAACAGTAGGGTAAGCATTCACATGTATCCATTGCCACATCACATTGCTAGAATCATCCCTTGAATGATTTTGAGCTGGGTCAACCCAAAGAATGTTTCAATGGGACCTGGAGAGTGCATGGACTAGGTATCATTTTCATTACCCAGTGTGCATCTGGGCATGTAGCTCTGGAGGTCAAAACAGCTTTAGACAGCTATGCTCCACACAGCTGAAAGCAGTACCATACCAGTTGGCTTCAGAGTAAGACACTGATCTCTCACCTGCCTCATTTATTAGCACTGGCATAGCCACAGATAGCTACATGGTTAATAATCTCTGTCAGAGCAACTGCTGAAAACGGTATAACTTAAAACCACGCCAGCTTAATTTAGAGAACAACATCTAACTACTGCACTGAAATAAGGTACTGCCAAGTATACAGCAAGATAAGGAAGACTACTGAGTAGCTCAGAGGAGCAATGATACATCAACATACAACAGATTCCTATTCTTTAGACTGCATTACTTAAAGATTCACTTTGGACTCTGCAAAATATTTCCTTAAGAAGCTTTCCATGGCTCCTCAGCCAACTCCTCTTCCTAGACTTCTCCCTCAGTACTGGAGAAAAGTTTAGAGAACTCTAAACAGATGGGACATAACGGGTTAATGGGTTTTGTTAGAGGGGATGTTGAGTACATTGTCAGAAAAGTTTTAAAAATTCATAGCTACTATAGGCCTTACATGTCTACGTATAACATTTCTAACAGTACATGTATTTAGATCTAGAACATCATCATATTTACAAACAGGAATGTTTAACTATCCTGATAGCTGATTGAAATATACACTAGAAACAGCTCAGAATACAGAAGTGGCATTTATACTTATTTTCCAGAGCAAATTATACACCATTTTTCTGGGTTTTTCAGATCCCAGCACAGCTTCTGGCATTTGAGAACTCCAGAAGCTGTGCTAGGATCTCTTTCATTCATGACCACAAAAAAGAAAGTACAAACTTGGATGACTGGATCAAAGTTAGGATAATGAAAAGTCATCACATCAGGAAAACAGAAACTAAAATCAAATGACATTGGTTCTTCTAGAACATAAATATTAGGCCTTCTCAGCTCCCCTTTAGATTTTCCTCCAACAATGGTATTTTGATTCAGTAATTCAGAGAAAAGGTAGCAAAGTGAAAACACTGACTTGTTTACTGACTTAAAAACATACAAAATCATGAAGGAAAAAAAAAAAGAAACAAAACCCAACGTATATTCAAGTGGTAAGACCAGAAATCAATGTGATGGCACAGTTGCTGTTTTTCTTACTCCAACCCATTACAAACAAGGTTATTATTATAAAAAACACAAATTATTACACATTGAAAAGATGCATAACAACAGCTTTCCTATTACATTTCACTTTTAGGACAGTATACCAACCTTAGAATGCAAAAGCAAGCAATATACAAGGTCCCATTTGCTGTCAGAAAGGAAGTTGATTGCAAGATCTCAGGTAGCATTTTGTACAAATAATAGTCAAGTTTTCGTTTCCTGAGAATAGCTGCAATCTGAAGGAGGAGGAAAGAAGAAAAAAAAAAAAAAAAAAGGAGGGGGGACAAACTTTAATTCAGTTAGGATCTTTTTTGCACAAAGAAAATTTTAAAAAGGAAAACAAGACATGCCCATTTAAATAGTAAATCAAAGCCTTTTAAATTTTCTGGATTTATAAACAATACCACAAAGATTTTCTTTGAATGTGTTCCAGCTGTTACAATATTTATACCAGGAAATACATCAAGCAATCCTAAATGGGAAGTATAGGAGGAATTTTATTACCTTATTACTGTTGGCTGTAATAGTCAGAAATATGGTCTGCCAGATACCAGAACTTTCAAGCAAGATAAATTTACACTAGGTTTTGTCTTCCAGACTATTGAACTATTCCATAATTCAGCTCAGAACATCACTAAAGTATTTCAAATACAAGGCTTAAACTGTGTCTATGAAAAGATGATGTATTTCTAAAGATTTTATTTTCCAATTAACCAACTACAAGTCTTATAAAAAGATGTCCACTATGTGCTGGAAGAACAACCTGCACAAATTATAGAAATGGTACCTTAGCTTTAAAAAATGCCTATTGCAGACACCAGGCTGGCTCTAAAACACGCATGCTCTTTTTGCTCAGTTTAACGTATGCCCCATGTTTTATAAAGAACTAAATGACTCAAACACTGAAGGTCCTCAAACTTTAGTGCCCAAAGAAATTCTGTGGGCAGAATGGGAAGGTGCAGAGAACCAGGCACTTCTCAGAGGTAAGACAAGAAGCAACAGAAAAGTTCAAATATGAGAAACTCAGATTAGACCCAAGGAAGAAAACATTTCAGTTGAGGATGGCTGAATATTGAAGCAGGGTGCCCAAAGTGAGCATAGACTCTCCATCACTGAAGATTCTCAAAACTCAACAAGAAAAGGTCCCCAGCAATCTCATCCAACTGGCCCTGCTTTCAGCAGGAGACTGGGACCACACATCTTTCTAATGTCCCTCCAACCTGTTTACTCTTATGACCCCATGAAACAGATTTTATTATTTTTTCTTTTTAATAGTGTTATCATCTGATCTCCCAGGAAGTCTCAGAACTGGCAGGAGTTTTTCAGTCAATGCTTAGAACTAGAGAAGCTCCATATAGAGTGACCTTCATACTGCTGGTGCTGATGAGAATAACAGAAGATACTCTGTCAAATTGATGTTGGCAACACTTCTAAAAGTCTCGGTTCCTCAATTCAAAAACATGGGAGAAGGAGCTGCTCTTCACTCCTAACAAATAGCAAATGGATGTTTTGGATTCAGAGACACACTGAGGATTCTGCTAAAACAAACCACAGGAAAGTTCTGCCAATTTTTTTTTCCAAAATGAAGCTTCAACTAAGGATTAAGGAGAAACACATACAGAACAGACTTCTGCAAACAGACTTACTCATTACTTAAGTGTCATGACTGCTTAAACCATAACAGATTAGGCAATAATGCAATCCAGATAAACCTTCTATGGAAGAAAAGTCTTACCACAGTCTAAACACCAGAGCACTAGCTGCTACCTCCTCGGCTATTTCTACCCTGTTGTACAAAGGTCAGAACACCTGAAACAACACTACGCAGCGGTTTTGTTTTAAGAATGCACATCTCGCACATGAAGGGTGCAACTTTGCTTCCTCAGACAAAAGTATCAGAAATGCAATGGGAACAGTACGGCAGTGCAGCGTGTGTGCAACAATGGAGCACTACTGAGTGAGGTAATGCTGCGTTTGCTGCCATATGCAACCCTGACTCAATGCTGCCTTGCCTAAATCCCAGGCTGCATGTGCTACCCTGTCATACCTGCTAACACAGGTTTAGCCCTAACTCGGAGAACAGGAGTAACATACTCCCTGCACCAGTCTAAGACCGGGATTTCATGGGAAAGGGCAGCACCATCCACCGCCAGTGCTGTCTCTGTTCCTGAAGTCACAGTGTTTCTCCTGTCTATACCTCTGTCCGAGAAAGAAAAGACTCCCCGGAAAAATGCCTGGAAACAGGGAGAGCACACCCCACAGAACGCCAAGGGTTATAACCCAGGTTTCACTCATCATCATGACTTCTTGGTAGAACATAGCAATGCAGCTGTACTTACCTGAGGCTGACAGCTTTCCTAACAGTGCCTTAGGAATACATTAGATCTGCTGCAAGTGCCTAGCCTGGCTTTCCATAAAACACCCAATCACTCTTAAAATCTCTTATTTTCAAGGCATCCAACCACTTGGCCTTAGGATATTAGAAGTACTACACAACTCACTGGGATAAAGACTGTTATTAGCAACTCCACCCTTCAGAGGAACATACATTTATCCAAGACAACCCTTCCCCAAAGAGCATCAGATTTCCTTTAAAAACAAAAAAGAAAATCAGTAAGACTGTGGAATAAAGTTTCACAGATATTAAGAGCTATCGCTGACTGCACCATTTTCCATTCTGGCACATGACTTTCACTTCTCATTTACACATATACTGTATATCATTCATTAAAAAACAACAAAACTGTAAGATCAGAATCTCACCCTGTACACACATCTCTCTACAGAACAGACTACAAACAGGAATAAAAGATTCAATGTATCCAATGTCCATCATATATCCAATATACCATAAAAACTCTATCATGAAAACCAGTATGTTTGGCACTGACATTTAAAGTAACAGGTAATGGCACTTGTCAAGCAGATTTACTCACTGCAAGAAAACAATATCCAAGTTGGACATATTTACCTAACATTAAAGATGTATTTATTCATCGAGAAAAATTCCAACCCTATCAATAATTAAGCATTTTAGTTAGTGTAGAGCGAACCACTTCTTGTAAGCACTGTTTGGACCGGATGATCCTTGGGATCCCTTCCAACCTGGCATTCTCTGATACTTGGAAAATAATAAAGGAAGCCCTCATTTCAAAAACAAACTGACTTTTTCCTCTCACCACAATTTTTTCTTACACTGTGATGTTTTATTCACTAAAAAGAAACTGTAAGCAGCAGAAGAGTCTGCAGATGCAGTCTTTATTTGGCCTTTGTAAGCATTAAACAGAGGCTTCAGTACTCATTATCCACAATCAACATCAAGCAGCTGAGCTGTTTGCCTGTAACAGCCTCTGCAGTCCTTCCTGCTACTTTAACTTTCTTCTCTCAAAAGCTGCAGAGTAGTGCTCATATTTCTAGAGCAGTGCAGCTCTAGAAATGAGTCTAACTTTGCTATTATTTTTATATTCTTATTTCTAATACACTCACCTAATAAATCCTGTCATTCCCAGTCTCCCTTTAAGTACTTTTCTAGATGCCAAAACACTCAACAACTATGAGCAAAACAGAATTTAAAACAAATAATGCACTGCCAAAGTTTTTAGAACTTCCCAATTTCCTTCTATCCACATACACAAGTTCCCTTTAGTCCAACAGTCTGCATTAAAAACAGAAGAAAGGAGAATGAATGGCAGTCTGAGGAAAAGCAAAGGATGTAGGTGGTAAAAAAGGAGGAAGCATTACACAACGGTCTGTGTATCATAAGGGTAAGCTATATCTGCACCTGGTCGAAATTTAGATAGATCACAACACTGTGGTCCTCAGAGAACCAAACTTTCACATGCTATGGTCAGGCAAGACAAATATATTACTCTTTAATTACCTCTCCAAGAGAGAAATTGATTTGATGAAATACACGCCAACTGCCCTTGTGTGACATTGGTGCCTCACGCACACACAGGAGTAAGGGAAGGAATTAAATGCCTGCCAACTTGACTGCCAGGGAAAATATTTTGGGCCTCAAACATGATTACTTTGGCGAAGTAATCATGGTCAGGCAAAGCCTCTTGAGTAAGGCAAGTCAAGCACAGAGGAAAGATGATTCCCTTCCCACACCTGAAGACGGTTTCAGCATAGCCAAGGATCCCATTATCACCTGTGGGAAAACTGAAAACAAAATGACTCTGACTTGCTCAAAAAAAACCAAACCAACAACCAACCAATTTCTTCATTCACTTCTGCACAGAACTGTTTAAAACTTGAAACTCAAAATACAGTTATGCTTGAAATGCAAACCTGGCATAAAAGGCTTTTGAAGACCACCACACTCACACCCTCATTACTTATAAACAAAGGGAACAAACAGACAGATTAATGAATGACAGACAACACAGCAAAAGACACCCACAAACTTGTCCTCCAACATCCTTGAATACACAATGTAAACTTACGATAGATGTACTCTTCAATTGTAATTGCCCCTTTTCCCCTACAGCTTAAAATAAGTTCTGATTTAACTCTCATTAAAACACTTTGGCCATTACCAACTCTCTGGAGTACTGTGTGCAGTTCTGGAGCCCCCAGCACAAGAAGGACACGGAACTGTTGGAGTGGGTCCAGATGAGGCCACAAAAATGCTCAGAAGGCTGCAGCGGTTCTGCTATGAGGACAGGTGGAGAGAGTTGGGGCTCTTCAACCTGGAGAAGAGAAGGCTTCCAGGAGACCTCAGAGTAGCCTTCCAGTATCTGAAGGGAACCTACAGGAAGGCTGGGGAGGGACTATTTACAAGGTCTTGCAATGACAGGACAAAGGGCAATGGGTTTGAACTGGTAGAGGGGAGATTTAGACTGGATGTTAGGAGGAAGTTCTTTACAGTGAGGGTGGTGAGGCACTGGAACAGGCTGCCCAGGGAGGTTGTGAATGCTCTCTCCCTGGAGGTGTTCAAGGCCAGGCTAGACAAGGCCTTGAGTGACCTGTACTAATGGAAGGTGTCCCTGCCTATGGCAAGGGGGTTGGAACTAGATGATCCTTGAGGTCCCTTCCAACCTTATTATTCTATGATCCTATGATCTTAGATGTCATCTGCCTTGACTTCAGCACATAACATCCTCATAGATAACCTCAGGAGATGTGACATAGACAGCTGGTCTGCGAGGTGGATTGAAAACTGGCTCCACAACAGAGTTCAGAGAGTTGTCATCAATGGCACACAATCAAGTTGGAGGCCTGTAGCCAGAGGTGTTCCCCAGAGATCGGTACTGGGTCCAGTTTTGGGCTCCCCAGTTCAAGAGAGACACAGACCTGCTGCAAAGAATCCAGCGGAGAGCCATGAGGGTGATTGGGGGACTTTAGCATCTCCCCTACAAAGAGAGACTGAGCAACCTGGGGCTGTTTAGTCTGAAGAGAAAAGAGGAAATTTGATGAATCTATACAAATATCTGAGGGGTGGGTGTCAAGTGGTTGGGGCAAATCCCTTTTCACTGACAGCAGCAATAAGTCAAGGAGCAATGGATACAAACTGGGACACAGAACACTTCACCTCAACATGAAGAGACGCTTCTTTACAGAGCCGCAGAACAGGCTGCCCAGAGAGGTTGTGGAGTCTCCTTCTCTGGAGACTTTCAAAACCTGCCTGGATGCATTCCTGAGCAAACTACCCTGGGGAATCCTGCTTTGGCAGGGAGGTTGGACTCGATCTCTTGTTGGTCCCTTCCAACGTCTAAAGTTCTGTGATTCTGTGACCTTGAAATAGATAGGAAAATATTCATATATATGAAGAACTGTAACTCATTTCAAAAAATTATATGGAATTATATTTAGCATCACTGCATGTCTAAGACTCTTCATGTGAACAGAAATCAGGGTAGAAGCTAGAATGTGGGTTTTAGAGGTTTTGCATACAATATGGAAGGAAGCTGGAAGACCACCCCTCAAATCAAATGCAAACACTGTTGGAGTAATCCGCTAGTCACTCTAAGAATCACTAACACCATTAATGATTTGATCTCTAAGGACTATTGCATTTTGTTTAAAGTATTAAAAACAAAACAAAGCCTATTCAGTAAAAATAAAGAGACAGGAAAACTATTTCCTAGCATTAATTCATACAACTGCATTTTGATTTTTCAATGTGAAAAAGTAATGATGAAAAAAATAAGTCCACCAGATTCAGGATACCATCATTTTGTAGAAGAGCATTACTGAGGTCCTCTTCTTTTTCTGTTTTTGTCTTTATACAGAAATTTTAAGCCCTATAGAACTAAGAAATCAAAATTGATCTATTCCATCTTCACCATGTTAAGAATACATTCACTTCTAACATCATCCTTCTAACACCAGCTACATAGTCTAGTAACTAAGATGAATAGCAGGACTTTCTAGGCTATCAACATGTTCATGCAGAAAAGGAACATGAGACTTCAAAACAATCTTTCCCATCATCAGAGGCACCGGTCAGGCTTGATTATCTTAACAATGTGTCATGTAACGCCTACAAGTAATCATCATGCAACCGCAATAACCTGAGCTTCACCTCCAGTTTCCCCTGACTTCACCCATGTCCCTGAACTACAAATTCCACAGGAGGCATCACTCACAGAAGACGGTTTCACTTAATGAATGTGCTAATTGGCTGACCAATGTAAACAGTCCGATGGGTTACAGGGCAGGCTGAAAAACCACAGGCTTCCACCAACTCTATCACGAGTATATTATTTTTTTCTTCCCCTCCTCCATCAACCACCATTTCCTAACTGCACATCTTTAAGAACACTGCCCCTCCATCAAGTTTTAGTGAAACTGGTCAACACATGCAGCACTGATTAATGGAAACTCAAAAAAAAGCACTATCACCTCTCTCATTCCTACACAATATCAAGGGTATCACAGTAAATTTTACTCACAAAAAAAAGAAACCCCACAATTATTTAAAGGCCTTGCCAAATCTACAGGAAGGTAAGGTTCACTGACACTTATAGGCATGACTATCTGGCACGTTTAGGCACCTTTAAAATGCAAGTTTGGAGACAATCAGTAATGCTGTGTTGATGGTCTATACAATGCATACACTGCAAATGACTTCAGTTATAAAACTTTCCTTAGCTTTTAAGTCACATGAGCATACTAAACGCAAGACAATCTTCGGTATTCGAACTAATTAGAAAATACCTCAGATAATTCAAGTGTCAGGCAGACCTACAGATGGATGTCAGATTTCTTTCAGAATTACATTCAATTATTTGTACATTCATTTGCAGTTTTATATTAAAAGAAAATTAGTCCTTTGCTTTATAAAAATTATTCTTAAGTACTTTGGAGCAGCTTAACCTCAAAATGCTCTCAGGTGACACTTGGGTTTGGAAAGACACTGTTGTTCAAATCATCAATCTGTTTCTCATGTGTTTAACTCAGACTTGTTGCTCTCCAGTTAGCTGGTCCCTCCCTGATTTCATGGATTACAGAAGTTGGCTTCTAGATTTTTCTCATTTCATAAGCCAGTTCCTGCAATAGTCTGAGGAAAAAGCATGTGCCTCCTGTTCTGTGACTTCCTCTCTCCCTTGGGAGATGTTATACAAAGACAACCATCAGGAGGTTGCGCTGTTTTGGCTTTTTTACAATTTTCCATATCATCTAGCTAACAAAAAAAAAAAAAAATTAAAAGTACTCACTCTGAAAGATATCTAAATACTTTCAGTCCTGGCATCGCTCTCATTTCGTAACTACCTACCTTCACCACTTGCTTTGCTTGCTTAAACAAGCAGAGGGCTATTTTTTTTATTCCTCTAGAAATCTCTGAGTAAAATTTGCAATGATTTTCCTTCTAAGCTAAAATTCTTGCACTGTACTATAAAGCTGTACCAGCTTAGGACAACAGATTTACAGGTGCTTGATAAACAGTCCATTGAACAATTTTTGCTGGCTCCCATCATTCACAGTGTCTATATCAAAAATCTGGTGAGACCTCAACTGGACTACTGTATCCAGTTCTGGAGTCCCTATTAGTCAGAGATGTAAACACACTGGAATGTGTCTAGAAGGGCCACGAGGATGACCAGAGGGCACCTCTCCTATGGAAACAGACAGAGTTGGGGCTGTTCAGTCTGGAGAAGAGAAGGCTCTGAGGAGACCTTATTGTGGCTTTCCAGTATCTGAAGGGGGCCTACAAGAAAGTTGGTGAGGGACTTTTTAAGATGATGAGTAGCGACAGGACTTAGGGGAATGGAGCAAAACCAGAAATGGGTAGATTCAGGTTGCATGTTATGAAAAAGGTCTTCATCATGAGGGTGGAATGGGTTGCCCAGGGAGGTGGTGATGGCCCCATCCCTGGAAGTTTTTAAGGCCAGGCTGGATGGAGCTCTGAGCAACCTGGTGTGAGGTGTCCCTGCGCAGGGCAGTGGAGTTGGAACCAGTTAAGGTCACTTTCAGCCCTAACAGTTCTATGATTCTGTGTGACACTACACAGACAGTCCAACACAACACAATCACACACCACCACCACAGCATTTCCAGCTACAGGGTCTTGACAGAAGGCAGCTTCTTGATGGTCTGTCCCAGAGATTCAAGTTGGCATTAAAAAGCATATTCAAGGGTAGCACTGACATCCTTATTTGTCTCCCCACACTACTTCGAAATACACATTCACCAAACAAACAAACACAAAACCCCTACAATTCAACATACCCAGAACTCCCAGACTATTTCAGATACACCATTCGGCCACTACAGCCTTCTCACACACCTCAGAAATATAGATTTGATGACTAACCCTATGCTGGCAGATAATAGAACCATTTTAGTGCTAGCTGGATCCTTGGCTTTGCTCAGAACTAGTTTAAACATCTCTTCCTAAGAGAAACCCCAGATGAAGTGACCCCGAGGCAGCAGCACACCACCTGTGTACACCACTCATTCTCAGGGCCAGCCTTTGGCCCTGTCCTACAAGGTACATATACACAAGGTACATATATATATAGCCAGGAGAGGGATGTGACAGGCTTCCTTCTGCCTCGTCTCAACCTTTTGCTGATTCTGTCCTCCATCCAACAGTTATTTTGAAAACTCACTAGTGCAATAATTAGGCTTATTCCTGATATTACCTCTAGTCAGTCAGTGACTTATCTGTGAAGAGATCTGACAGCTGCCATGGGCAAGACTACTTGGTCCATTCTGTACTAATGTTTATAGAGGAAAAAAGAAACCACCTTAGAAATGTGCAACTGCTGATAGCACTTGTATCTTTAATAACATTATATACAACACTGTCCTAAGGAGCTTACAAAATAAATAATGCAAACTAAGAGAAAGAATACAAACACACAGAAGTCAGAAAGAGCCTAGGAAGACAGTAGCATTGAAATCCTAAGTATGGGGGAAAAAAACCATTCTTGACACAGAAAGAGAAAGAAGCAACTGGCACTGAACCAGAAGGAAATTACAAGCAGAGGAGAAAACAGACATAGTACGAGTATTAAAAAGATTCCAGGTAAGACCAAAATGAGAATGAAAGAGAATATGACAAGAAATTAGGTGAAAAAAATAATCAATAAAATATAGCAAGCCCTAAGGATAATTTTTAAATGAACTGGAATAGGAGGCTCAGCTTACACCTGTTATGCTAAACAACTGGCTGAACTATCCCTTAGTGCAGAGGGCACACAGCCAGCCTCGCTGGCACCCATGCTGCTTTAGGCCTGGCACTCCTCTCCTCCATGCCAGATCTGTCTGGGAGAGAGGCATCTGGAGTCAGACAGAAGTAAGCTAACAGCAAATAGTGTGAACATCAAAGAGGCCAGTGCTCAAGCTGTTCCCAGAATACTGGGTGAAGGGCAGCAGATGGAGGGTGGGAAGGGGATAGCACTGGGGTGAAGAGATGTCACTGGATAGGGAAAGGTCTGTGTTCAAAAAGAGAAGAGCAGGACAGAAGTCAGGTTGAAGAGACGAGCAGAGAGCCTGGCTGAAGTGAAGAAAACAGATGATCAAACTAGAAGAAAGAAAAAATGAATAGATACAGATAACTCATGTCATCCCATGGGCAAAAAAAGTTAACTGTAAAGTTTTAACTATTTAGATTATAAGGAAATGTTACCACCATCAGATTCTATTACCTTGATATACTGCAAAGACTTCATGCTAATGACTGAGCACATTCATCTACTGCAAAACATGCAACACTCTACAAGCCCACTGGAAACAGAGGACTTTACTTTTGATGAATGACAGATTTCCCATGTGAAATTAGCAGAAATCCCAGGGAACAGAAGTTGAGACAATTTAAATCAATTATTCCAGCTTCCCATTTCCCCTTCTCCATCTTAATGTAACTTCACTGTGAAATCTTGTCCCCACTTCTGTGAATTTCTGTAAGTCCAAATTCTTCAATTTTAAACCCACAAAATAACAACTGCACATTTCCTTTAGCCTCAACTAACCTAAAACAGAAGTACCGACAGAACAAAGTACAACAAACTCTGATGAAGGACCCTTCCAGACAAGTTTTCTTAAGGTAACAAGGCAGTCAGTTTTTAAAAAGCATAATTATAAGTTTTACGGAAGACTTCTTTCGGGTGTGTAAGGTGTCAAACAATTTTTTTAATTGAGGAGGTGGATGGGATGTGTGTGGGTTTTGTATAAAGTGAGCCTCTGCAGATTTACACATTAGGACACTTGGTTTGTGAAAATCAAGTCATCCTAATTACAAAATAGTCATTCCTGTCAGCCACTTCATATGAGAGGAGACAATTCAATTTAGATATTAAAATTTACTTCTGCTAAAACAGTCAATTTGCACTGCAGAAAAAATAGTGCAAGTATGATTTCTGACACACTATTTTTTACAACTACCAAAAAAAAAGACAGTACAACACTAATTTGAAGCAAAGACTCTTTACAACGATTTATTGACAACTAGAATCTTACTCAACCAATACTAGCACCACTTAATTTCACTTCAGTCTCACAATGACTGAAGAGCAACAAAACATTTAAGGGATGTGGGTGCAGATGTTCAGAGTCTGGACTCTGCACTCTGCATTGTAACTGTCTCTAGCTATGTGTTTCTCCCAGAAAGACCTCTAGCAATTCATGCTCATTCATTTCCATACAAGCTTTTGTTATATGAAACTCTTTCATCTACTTTCCTTAGTTATTAACTAGTAGAAACAGAAGGAACAAACAAGCAGCAGCTATTTTACTGGCTTGACGTAGAAAAATATAGTGCGGTTTTTTGTTGCTGAGCAATAAAAAGGGCTGGGACTAAGTAGTACCAAAAATGTGCACTGATATAACTTGAAAGATAAAGTAACTTCAGTTCATCCTCCTGTGTGAATTTCAGAATACAGAAAAGGGCTGAACATTTCTACAGTCCAACTGTGATATTTCATTTATAAATAAAAGATTTTTAAGAACAGCTTTAAGTCCAGCAAAGGGTGACATTAGTGATAACTCTCTTAATTCAGGACTGTTCTTTCCCTGCCAAGCTACTTCATGTGCAAGGCTTCTGTTTTTTCCTGTGCAGTCCTCACAGCACCCTTTCCCTCTTTACCTTATGCTGGTTCTGGTGCTTGTCAAACCCTGCTCAATAAATCATTTCAGTTCATTAAGGTAGCTGTAAATTACCCTGCTTAAGAAGCAAGGTAGTAACCTCTTCTGTGCCAGTGAATGAATAGAAACTGCTCAAAGAGAGAGAAGGTCCGAAACCACACCAAAAAACCGCAGCACAGTTATGTGTCTGGGAGCAAGATCAGCTTTAGATTACTCTGATAAGCCAACACTGACAACAAAAATATAAGAAAATTAAAGATGATCATGTAAAAAGTGACACAATCATTTTGCAGTAGAGCAATGACATTGGTTGAGAAAGTCCCTACCCGACCTTGGATCCATGACAAGACAAGTGTTCATGAGGCCACAATATAGAACAGATCAAAAAAGCACTTTGGGGTTAGATTTTCTTCTCAAAGAAATAAAAAGGGGAAGCTTCTCCTTCAAACAAATACAGGACTGCAAAACTGAGTGAACCATAACAGAGCTATGAGCAGAAATGGTTTTACCAGGCTTGGCTGCTGGAGAACATCAATTTAATCACAGAGCTGTTTAAGCTGCTTTATCTTTAGGCAGACCTGACAGATCCCCACTACATCTCTCATGGCTCATTCAGGCCCGTTCTCTGTTGCTAGAAGTATTCATGTGCCCACACAGCAAACTAGATCAGAAAACAGATATAAATAAAAAGTGACCAGGGAGGGGAAAGGGGCAAGGAGAGAGAATGCTCTATCAGTTTCCGGTTCCAGCTCAGTCAGCTCAAACAGCTGCCAGTTTGAGGTTTTGTGTCAGTTCATAATGAAAATACTCACTGTCAGACATAACAACTCCTTAGGCCCGCCCTGCGACCGGTTATTAACTTATTTTTGTCATGTAATTAGATGTCATCACAATTTTCACTCAAGTAACACTTTAATAGGAGCTTAAACAAATTACATTGGGACTGCTGCAGTCATACTCCTTCCCCCCTTCTCTATTCCATAACTTGAATATGTTGTTGTACCAGCTCTGGTATAGAGTCGAAAGCACAGACTCAATTACTTATTTCCCTTTCTTTAGGACTTAGCTTAGAGCCAGCTCACTACTCAATTCTCCAAGCACCACTACAGAAGGAACACAAGGGTGACGACAGAAAGAAAGGCTCACCTGCAGTAATTTCAGCTTAGATCAGCTTTCAGGATACGTTTACTGAGATGGATGCAAGCAGATCCCAGCGCCTCTACCTATACTGTAATTTGCTGGAAACAAGCCAGGTGCTGAGGTGATATAACCAAACCTAACTGCATGCTCAAACCAAGATATCTCACTTGTAGGATACTCTCTGAATACTTAAGACATCTCCATGTATTTTTTTCAGCCTTGCTTAATTATACCACAGAATGTCCTTGATCCTAACGGACTGATTACCGAGGTGTCTCCAACAACAGCAATATACACATGCAGTACACTTGCCAAAGACACCATGCTACTCTCACAGGCAAATATTAAATTTGTTTATTGGGCTACCACGGGTACTGGAAAATGATAAAAATACAATGTTCAGTTTGCACCCATGCCCTCCTAACCCAACAGCTTCATCTCTCTCACAGCATGTTATGCCACCAGACTCCAACACCCTTCTTCTCCCCTCCTAGGCCCAGGGGAGGTCTCCTCCCTCAGGCATCAGGAAATCCCCTCTATGTCCTCCTATCCTCAGGTCAAGATGCTCCCACCACCACCTCTCTCCTCCCCAACCCCAGACTCGCCCCTAAACATCCTTTTCACTCTTTTGCCCCCTCGCCCTAAGGTCAGGCTGCTCCTTGGCATCTCTCCTGCCTTTCCTCTCCCAACATACCCTTTCCCCTCCCCCAGAACCAGCCTCCCTCCCTTGATATGCTTCATGCCCTTTCCCCCACCGTAGGTCACTCCCCAGACAGTCCCTCCCCTCACGCCCTTGCCCCTTCCCCAGGCCAGACACTCTCCTCATGCCCTTGCCCCCATCTCCACACCAGACATTCTCCTCATGCCCTTGCCCCTTCCCCAGGCCAGAGAGTCCGCTCCTGCCCTTGCCCTCCTCCCCAGGCCACATACTGCCCTCATGCCCTTGCCCCCTCCTCAGGTCTGACACTGCCCTCATGCCCTTGCCCCCTCCCCAGGCCAGACACTACCCTCATGCCCCACTCCGAGGCCAGGCTTCCCTCCATCGCCCTCAGAGCCAGGTTCACCCACCAAGTAGAGGGTGCCGTAGATTCGGAGGGACTCGGACAGCGCTCCCTGCGTGACGTGCAGGACGGCCATGGAGCAGCGGGGGTGCCAGGTGTGCCCGATCTCGTAGCAGCTGTGGGGGATGGACTTGCTCAGCGCCGCCATCTTTGCCGCGCGCGGCCGCCGCGTCACCGCCGATGCAGGAGAAAGGTCGCGCGGGGCGCTCGCGGCGGCGGGGTTACTCGCGGGCAACCGCTCCCCCCCCACACCCCCCCGCCCTCCGCGCGGCTCGCGTGAGGTCCGCAGCCAATCCGCGGCCGCCGGGGGCGGGGAAGCATTGGTGGCGGAATGGCGCGAGATGGGCGCACGTCGCACGTGGGCTTCGGGTCCGCGCGGCGCTTCCCTTTCCTCCTCGCGTGTCCTCCGTGGATCCCCTGCATCCCGCCTGTGTCCTCTCCCGACGCCCTGCTGCCCGGGCAGTACTGCGCTCCCACACGGGTCTCTTGGCCTTCCTTGCAACCGGCCGCCACCTGTCTCCCGCCGCTGGGCTGGGGCCGGTGTCCTTGTCCGGCAAGAGGAGTATCCTTGAACGCACTCCGTGAGGCTGAGTGGCTGCCGAGCACGGAACTGGCGGAATAGCCTCGGACATCAGCAAGGAGACCTGACAAGAGCAACGTCATGCTGGTGCTTGAAGCTTTGGTGCCCACACCCGCAGTGCAGTTAGAGCTCCGCAGCTCCTAGTGGAACTGCGCAGGAGAGCGGCAGCTAAAGGCATCGAAGGAGTAAGACCAACTGCACTGTGAGGAGAAGCTTAAAAGAGGTTGACTGTGGTGTGGAAAGAAGCACGGGTAGGATGTGTTGGAGTTGCACAGAGCTGTGAAGGCAGTGACTGATAACACCGTTACAGTTCAGTTGAAAAACTTGCATCCCGTTCCAGCTTCAAATGTTGATTGTGTTGGGACTAAATGAGCTGGGTGTGTCAGGACCAGGGGGTTTAGTTAGGTCTTTTGTTAAGTAACAGTTCGTGAACACTCAAATACAATCTGTACCTTCTGTGAAGTGGTGAAGTCAGGAGAGCGTAGTTCAAGACTTCATGGTAGATAGAGCTGGGACAAATGGGCAAATCGGCAAACTTAACCAGTCAAATACAGATTTGGAACAAATCCACAGCAAAAAAAACCCTTCTCCTTCTTCCATCCCACCTCAAACTCTCTTCTTGCAAAGCCCACAGACTTCCCCTCGTGGGTTGGACGCAAGACCTGCCTCTACCACCCTCAACAAGATAGACCAAATTTGTCAGTAGTTTCGCAAAATCGCTTACCAAGAATTTCCCTCCCAAGAAGCCTGCTCTGCATGCAAGAGCGTGCTTGAGTTCCAAATTTAGCAGCCCATAGATGAGTTGGACAGTTTACGGAACTTGGAGCTTTTGAGAGATGATTTGCAGACTCAGCAAATCTGCACTAGGAGGTTTTTGGCCTGAATAGTTCAACTATGCTATTTTAGTGAAGTGCGTTTGTCCAGACAACCCTCTGTTAGGTAGAACTCTATGGCAGTCTGTATTTATAATTTAGCAGAAGACACCAGAACTTTGCATCCAACTTGAGGCTGAGGTGCAGCTCCCCCTCAGCTGACTGTGGAAGCAAATACCGCCGTGGTCTGACGCTCACAGGGAAGCAGCGTTGGCAAGATAACCTTGCTGCAACGTTGTCTGGACTTTGGCTTGGACCTAGTGCCTTGCTCGCTGGTTTGTTAAAGTGCTTGTGGCAGAAAAGGCAATTATTGCCTAAGATATGGATTCTGACTCCTTTGCATGGTTTGGCTTTGGTACTGCTCTGGGCTTATGGCTTGCTTGCCACCTTTTCTTTGCAGGCAAGAAGCTATGGTATGCAGGATATCAATAATTATACAAGCTAATAATTTCACATCTGACACACTTGTTTTGCCAACAGTCCAAACTTCTAAGGCCTTTCACTGTGAAGGAAAAGTGGTAAAGAAGGACACAAGAAGATACTCTGTTCATTTGTTCCCTGACCCTGATCTTACTGAGTAGCTGTCTGCTCAGAACTGGAGGCTTTTGCATCTCTCCTTTTGCATCAGCCAAGGAAGACTCTGATGATGCGTCAATAAAGAAAGCAGCATAGCCCTGACCTTGCTCCAGGTTTTTTTTCCATGGGGTTGCAATGCTCTATTCTGTGAAAAAGCCCTGGGGGTAAAAAGCAGCATGGGAATACTGCTGATAGCCCAGTTGGTATCAGATGCCAGCTCAGGCTACTCTGTCTGAGAGAAACTTACCCTTGATTGTAATTGGGGCAAAATAGTCTTGGGCTATTTAACTATAGTCAGATGAATTAGAGAAATATTGAGGACCTTTACTTTTGCCCCTATAAGTACGTGGGGTTTCCAGGAGCATTCCTTTTCACATGAACAGGCTGTGTATTTGGAGTAGCTGTCTTTACAATGTTACTTAAACAGCAGTGATTAATCCTGTGGCATAAAGCCAGATGATGTAGCACACGCTATTCTGGACTTGCCTAGTAATATCAGGGTGTCTTGGAAGGAGTTACTCAGAATAGTCCCAAAAACAAAGCCAGGGAGTGAGCTAACTGCTAAGCAGCGTGAATGGTGGGGGATTTCAAAGTGCTGAGCTCGCTCCCTAGTGCTTGTTAACGTGTGACAGGATCAGATATACCAACATGTCTGAATTATAATGTAGCTGCTAAAAATGTCACAAAATCACAGAAGGTTAGGGGCTGGAAGGGACCTTGAAAGATCATCTAGTCCAACCCCCCTGCCAGAGCAGGATCACCTACACCATACTTATAGGTGATACCTGTGTCAGATATGCGCATGAGCATCTTTAGGCTAGGGCATCTATGCTAGGGAGCCTACAGAAAGATAGGGAAAGACTTTTCATCAAGGAATGTAGTGATAGCATGAGAGTGAGGCGTTTACACTGAAAGAGGGTAGATTTAGACTGAGTATTAGGAGGAAGTTCTTTCCTGTGACGGTGGCAAGGTGGAAGTGTTCAAGACCAGGTTGGATGGGGCTTTGAGAATCCTGGTCTAGTGAAAGATGTCCCTGCCAATGGCAGGGGGAGTTGGAACTAGATGATCTTTAAGGTCCCTTCCAGCTCAAACCATTCTATGATTGCCACAGAAAGGAGAAATGTGACAGCATCTCACTGCATTTAGACTCTGCTCCAGCTGCCAGTGTACCTGTTTGCAGCTGGGTCACACAGCTTTCAGCACAAGTCCAGAGCCAGACTCCATGCTTAGCAAGAGACCTTAACTACTGGACAGCCCTGCCATCCTCCAGTTTGTTTATACTGGTGATGACACTAATTATGTTAGGGACTCGGCTGTCTTGCTTTGTAGTGCATGAATGAAGAACAGTAATGCCTGGCTTTCCAGGTTTCAGTGGGTCTCACAGTCTAACAACATTCTCTGCTGAAACCTTCAGCATGGGACAAATCAGGTGTCTCCAAGTAAGTTACTGTCTCATCTCAGCCCATGAGAGTGGCCAGAAGTCCTGTCTTCCTAGTGAGCAGGTATCTGTGTTGTGATGCGGTTTATCTGGGAATCCGAGGTGCAGCATTTAATCAAGCAAAGTCAGACAGGAGGAGGAAAAAAAAAAAAATGGAGGCAAGAAGCCAAATGGGGAACTTCACATTGCAAGAGACTTTGCCTTCCAAGTGCACTGGGATCTGGGAAATCATCCTAAACATTTTTAAATATCAAACAATCTGGAAACATTTTAACTTAGAAGAAATGTGCTATTTGCCCTCTCCTCATGCTTTTTTCCAACTCTGGGTTTTTTGGGTTTTTTTGCCATGTATTTGTTTTCTCCCTTGGGGCAGGTGATCCAGCTTTTTCCTGCTGCTCGAGCAGCTCTCAGAGCCTTAACTCCGCTTCTAGAATTAGTTACCCTCAACTAATAAGAATTGTTGTTTCCAAAAGAAGGTGTTGGGATGGCTTTTTTTCCTCATTTCCCTTCTCCTGTTCTTCCACTCTCATTTTTTCTTCTCCTGCCATCTGCAATTGTCTCCCACCTCCATCAAATAATTTATGAAATAGAAACTGAAAAATATTGTACTGCTAGAAAAGCTACAGATACAATTCATCCTGCTCAGGTCATTGGAGGTAACGAGTACATGCAGATATATGCTTCCTTCAGCAGACTTCAAAGGACCTTGGAGGTGCTGCTGTGCTGTCTCTTCTCAAGGAATCTGTCAGAATATGGACATTTGTGGGGGGGAAAAAAGGAAAATTTCAGAAGAGAGCTGGAGGTCTTTGTGAAAAGAGGTCTGGAGTCTGATACCATGGGTGATACATCTAGGGATATGTATCCTTGCAAAAGCTGGGACAAGTGGTGGGTGCAACACTTAATTTCTTCTGTAACTTGTAACATGTATCAGTAATGCATGAAATGACTGCCTGGAATGGGAGTGTGAATGGCTATTAATTGAACTGGCTTTACTTTCCTCTCAGGAAAGAAGGACTCTTCAAGAACTGCTACTCACCCTTGTCTCTGAAACTACTCACACTTTAAACTCAACTCATTTTGTCTGATTGGAAGAAGGATTCTCTTCTGGCTTGCAGCTGTGAATGCTACTTGTTCATTTTTTAGCAGGGAGTGATCTCAAAATACCCTTGTGTTTGCTGATAGTTCAAGGTAAAGGAATTAACTGGAAGTTTTCCCATTTTCCAGATGTAGTCCTTTCCAAAACAAATAAGAGTTGGGCTGTGGGATAATACCCTGTGAACATTTTAATACACACAATAATATCCTCCAGTTTACACAAATCTGGAGTTTTTCCAAACATAAATGTGGCTGTCTTCCTTGTGCAGCTACCAAGGGTTGCATCAAGAGAACAAACCCATTGTGCTCCCCACACTGCTCCTGCAGACCGAACAAGGAGACCACCGAGCCATAGTCATGCTACTGCTGACAGCAGAGTTGTACCTCACCTTTTAGCTTATTTTAGCTCAATAATAGCTAAATATTCAGTATTTACCTTATGGTGCTGCTGTTCCTGGAGACAGTGATTTCCCTTTCTAAATGAGGTGACAGAATTGCTTGCTAAAGGCTAAAGTAAGCCACTGGGCTCACCAGAAAAGAAGTGAGAGGCAGTGAATGTGGACCACATCCCAAGAATGGTGGCTGTGGCCCTGCTGCTTCTCTGCTGCTCCCCTACTTTCCAGGAAAGTACTTTCCATAGTTCTAGAAACAATGCAAAGCCACTTCATGTGACATCTGGGTACCTCAGCCTACCCCCACCCTTGGGTTCCCCTTGCCCTGCTTGACTGAAGCCTCTCTAACTGCCTTTACACCACCCAGATGGAATAAAAATCTTTTCTGGTGCAAAAACTGTGTACCACCAAAATGTATGTCTGTTCACACTCTGCAGCTCACGCCCTTGCTCTGCTATCCTCCCTTCTCGACCTTTATCAAATTCAGCAGTCAGGAAGGGCATGTCCCAGGTAACTTCACATCCTTCATTCCTGCGTACCGCCGGGGGGCACCTTCGTACCAGCGGGGGCAGCAGCCCTCAAACGTGTGGGTGGGGCTCTGCTGTGGCTGTGAGTGGGAAGAGTGGCAGTGAGCTGGGCTCTCATATTGCTCCACACACGGAACTCCGAGGGCAGTAGTAGAGGGATCTCCACTCCAAAAACTCTTCTCCTGTCCACCCATTTCCATCTTATTTTGAATTGGTCATTAGGGAAAAATTATTTCTGCATCAAACAGATGCATTTTTTCAAAGTCACAAACAGTTTCATGAACCACATGGGATCACAGAATGCTTTGGGTTGGAAGAGACCTTAAAGATCATCTAGTTCCACTCCCCAGGCTATGGGCAGGGGCACCTTCAGTTAGACCAGGTTGCTTAAAGTCCCATCCACCAAGGCATGTAACACTTTCAGGGCTGGGGCATCCACAGATCCTCTGGACAATGTGTTCCAGTGCCTCACCACCCTCCTTCCTTATGTCTAATCTAAATCTATCCTCTTGCAGTTTGAAACTCTTACCATCTTGTTCTGCCACTGAATTTAACAAAAGACTCAGAATAATCCATTTTTCCTCTGAAGTTCCCACTTTAAGTACTTTAAGTTTCTGTTATAAAACCATCAGTCCATTAAGTTGAGCTGCTGAGGCCACCAGTAGAAATGTTATTTTAAAGCAACCAAGCACCCAACAGCTCCTTTGAGAAGTAGCAATAACTTCTGGGAGCTGAGCATTTTTGACAAGGCTCTGGATTTAAGCCTAATTTTTTTTTCCAGAGGAGTAATGAACAGCAAATTTCAGTGACTCTGATCATTCCTGCTGCCAGGTCTTGGCTGCCACAGCAGCAGAATTCAGTAGGTTTGAGTAGCAGCTGCTGAACCACAGATTTGAAGGCTTATCTTTTTAAGGAGACTGGCAGTGATTTTAGGTCATCCTGCAATTCTGGGCCGTTCGGCAGGACCATGAGCATACACAGCTGTGAGCAGGGTGAATGGCTTGGAAGAGGCTCTTTGAAGAGAGCAACCACCCTTCCCTGCAAGGTGTCTTGAAAGAATTTCAACTTGCAGATAAAAAACCCAACACTACTATTAGCTTTTGAAATTAGGTGTTTAGGTGAGTAGATGTGGCTTTAGAGATCCGCATTTCAACCTCCTGACAGAACTGAAGGCAGCCTAGCAATCAGTTGTGGATTTGATGGAACTGAAAATATGCTGATAGTAACAACAGACTCACTCCTTGGGTTTCTTTCTGCTGGGCTGAATTTTGAATCTACATGAAAAAGCCAATGAGAGAAGATGAGGCAAACTAGTTAAAACTCTTAAAAGAACCACTTTAAAACAAGCATTCGGAGAGCAAAAACTCCTTTTCAGAACCCCTGGCTCATTCCTAGGGACCATTTCTTAGGTTTCTGCTAAATCAGTTGAGAAAGTCAGCAAAGCATGGCAACATTGCAGTGTCCCATGGAACAAAAAATAAATAAAAAATAAAAATAAAAGTACCAAAGAGCCTTGAGTAAACTCTGAATAGTGCAGAAAGCAAGAACAAATGTTTTATATATGTGGTATTGTTAAAACTCCCAAGTGGCAGAAATAGAATAAGCAATGGTGAAGAATGAGATATTTCTATTTGTTTCCCCACACTCCAGATGACCTAACCCACCTCAGGCATGGTTCCACTTTGGGAGTTGTGAGTTATTTGATCAGTCCAAACTTGTGAAAATAAACAGTATTATTCTACTGTTCTACATAGTACATTCTTTTGTTCTCTGCAAATAGACTGAGAACTAGCAAATGAAAGTAAATCACACTTAAATACAAACCAAAACCAAAGCAGCAGATAAACCAAAACCAACACATAGGGGAAAAAAACATTAATAAACACAAAAATAGTGCAGTGGTGTACTCGTCACCGGGCACAGCTCTGCATGCCCCAGGTGATTCTGTCAGTCCTTTATGGTTGAGTTCTGACCTCATTTTCAGACGTCTCCTGCAGAGAGTTCCCTTGTACTAATGCTGCTGTGGCTGAGAGAAAGATCTGACATCTCAAGGTCAGTGCGTTCAGAGAACCCTGTGGGATTTAGGTGCTTGGGTCCTGTTGGTTTTCAGTGCAGGTTTGACACGTAATTCTGTAGGTCTAAAAAACTAGCTAATGGGCTATTTCTTTGGTCCTCCCATTGTTGTCTCCCAGAGAGTAATTCCCCATGTTTTATCTAGTTGTAAGTGCATGCCATGGGGTTATCTTGGTATGCAAGTACCCAGCCAGAAGAGATGAACTTGGGTGTAAAAGCTTCATTAGCAATAGGTAGGTTTGCTCTTTGGGCCCTAAGCCCAAACTCCCATCCTTGTGCCTGTGTAACAGTGACATCTCAATGACATATTTTGCAGGTCCTTTAGTATTTTTCCAGCTTTGTGCACATCCTGCTAAGAATTGAATATCTTTCAAATCAGTTCCCTCATACCAGAACTTTAGTAATCTCTGGGAAATCACAATGTCTGCAAGAAATTACACCTCGTCCCAACACTCACTGGGCTACATCCGTCTGCTTAGAAAGATTTTATGTAAAATTAGTGCAGAAAAGCTTATTTTTGGATGGATACTGAAGCAAAGACTGAAAGAATATACACCCTTTGCCACTGTATAGAGGAGTTATAATTATTGATGATTTATATATATATATATATATATATATATATATATACACACACAAAGTTTACAGTACAGCTTACCAGAAGTTCATTGTCTCAAAATAAATGACACCTACCATCCAGCATCTCAGTCTGTGCTACCTGAAAGACCATCTTTTAGCAGTACCACTTCCTAGAAGGACTTTCGCAAATCTTCTTTTTCCATGTGTCTATTTAACAATTTGAAGTGCTGGCTTTGTGCTCACTGAAATTGTGTTCTTGGAACCAGTTCATCCTTTCATCATTCAGAGTCTGGCATGGCTTGGCATGTGCAAGTCCTGCAATTAAGGTGTTCAAATGATCTCCTGGTCAGGCTGAAATCAAATATATTTATCCTTCAGTTATGCACTGTTGCCCAAAGGTTATTGCATAAATTCTTCCTGGATCCCCATTCTCTTATTACACTTGAGCCTGTCTTAGTTCTTCACTTCATCCAGCTACCTGGTGCAGCAGAGGAATGATAGATATCCTCAGCTCCTTTGACAGTCAAGGAATAGTGGAGCATCTTCAGTACAGCCACAGCACCTCCTATCTGGTCTCTCAAGTGCCTTTCCTGTCTGTTTGACTACAGAGGATTCATTGGCAGAGTGACTTAGCAATGGCAAAACCTATCCAAGAACACCCTTGACTACACAACCTGTGCCCTAGATGTCCAGGAGGGAGAGGCAGGATTTGGAGCAGTGCAGAGAGCATTGCTGCCCTTCTCAGTGGTTGTCCTCCACCACAGCTGTCTTGGTCTGCTGGCTGAGTTCACCCTTGAGGGCCTTTCCCGCAAGATTAAAATGAGAGGTCAGTCCAGGTCTTAGCCTCAGGAATCAGCTGCCCAGGGAGGACAACTACAGTGACTTCTGTCTGAAGCTGGGAGCCTGACTCCTCACTGCTTTGCACTTTGCATTCAGTGGAACTGCTTTCTTCGTGTATCTGGAGTGATAATAATGTTACCTCCTCAGACAGAATGGTACTGTTTTCAGACAGGGCACTTCAGACTGTGCCCTGAAAGTTGCTTGTTTGGGGAATAATTGATTTTCATGTTGCTCAGGGAATAGCTGGGTTATGTGCCAGCTTTCTTATGTTTTTGGTCCACATTTTTTTGAGTTTTCTTTTTGTGTTTTTCATAGTTCCCCAAGGATGTATGTATAGTGTCAATAATAATGAGTGACATGAGGAACTGAAATATCATGGTAATCTGGTTTTCATGGTAATTTGGCCCCGTGGAAGCCTCTCTGAGGAATAAAAATGCCTGAGAAAAACAGAATTCACATAAACTCTTGTTATTTTCTAAATTCATCTATAGCCTGATCTAGGGTAGGGTGTCCCTGCCTATGGCAGCGGTGGTGGAACTGGATGATCCTTGTGGTCCCTTCCAACCCTGACTGAGTCTATGATTCTGTGATTCTGTGTTTATGGGGAAGTAGATGAATTGTCTGCCTCCAAGTAAAAATTACACTACTCAAGGATGAAAGATCAGTAGATACTCCAATGCTTGATCCAGCAATAACAAAACCAAAGTTCTACACATTGATAACAAAGCCTCGGAGAAGTGCTAAAATACCATGGTGAATGGCACAATAAAAAAGAACAAGGGCGTGGTCCGTTGGCAGTGGAAGCCATTCTAAGCTGATCTGCTTTCTTTTGCAGTCACTCCACCCCACCTTCTCAGCACAGGACTATTCATTTCGTTTTGCTAGTTTTCCAACCCTTAGTACCTGAATCTACCAGGTCAGAGGAAGAGCATATAGGGTCAGGTGGGTTGCACTCCAGGTAACCACCTGTATGCAAGAGAGGAACACAAGAATGAACTGACAGCAAAGCCTCCTGGACAAGAGGCAGTGGCATTATTTTTAATCATAGAATCATAGAATCATAGAATGGTAAGGTTGGAAGTGACCTCAAGGATCACCTAGTTCCAACCC
Organism: Eubucco bourcierii; assembly: GCA_013396675.1. Taxonomy (NCBI): domain Eukaryota; kingdom Metazoa; phylum Chordata; class Aves; order Piciformes; family Ramphastidae; genus Eubucco; species Eubucco bourcierii. The sequence continues at coordinate 186,278 of VWZE01021019.1, read as the reverse complement.
CCTGCCATAGGCAGGGACAACTCCCACTAATGCAGGTTACTCAAGGCCTCGTCCAACCTGGCCTTGAACGCCTCCAGGGAGGGAGCATCCACAACCTCCCTGGGCAACCTGTTCCAATGCCTCACCACCCTCAGCCCTTTAGACTGTGTTAACAGTAATTCATATGATGAATTTGCCAGCTTGGACAGAAATTAAGAAACCTGTTTGCCAAAGACTTGCCAAACCAGTCCTTCTCACTGGCTGGCAGGAACCTTATGTGTTTGTCCTCATGTGGATTTAGCATTGCCTTAACTATAGAGTGATCAATGAAGAAAAATGGAAACTGTGAATCTCATATGAAGATGGTTATAGAGGAGCAACTGTGTCTATGTACAGAGAGAGGGCAATAAACTACATCGGAAGAGGGAGCAGAATGAAGCAGACATCTTTTGCAATCACATCCATTATGTGTCTATAAATACATCAGCAAAACCTCATCTCCTTAAAGGAAATAGTTATACCAGCTCCTAAACCAGGTGCATACTGTGACTGTTTAAAGAGAAAACAACCATTAACAAATCACAAAGATTAGAAGAATTGCAGAGGACAGTGAAATGTGGAAATAATGATCACTCAGTGACCACAGTTTAAGAGGCCTGCAAAGCAATGAGCAGTGCCACTGTAAGAGCAGTGCCACTGTAAGCAGACCTCTCCAGCTACAACTGCAAGAGTCAAGAGTTGCTGCCTATTTAAACTTCTCTCTGATTCCATAAGGACCTGAAGGCAGTTGTGCAAATAACTTAAAGCCACTTCACTGCCACATGAAGCAGCTCCTTGGGAGAGTCATGTCAATGCTCTTAACAGCAAGGAGACACGTTTCAGCCTTGCACCCCCTTTGTGTATTCACAGACGCTGCAGAGGCAGTGTGAATGCAACAGACCTCAGCTCCTGGCAGATGTCAGATTCCTTTCCCCGGAGAGCGACCCCATCGCCTGCCTGCCACAACACAAAGCAGGGTTTTTTTCCAGCCCTGCCCTGCAAGTCAATACTCACTGTTATGTAATTAAACACAGCGTATCGGCACGCATGGACTTTTAATGGGAAAATAGTGCAGTTTAAGATTTGTGGCCAGATTCATCAGCACACTTGGCAGCTCTGTGCTGCTCCAATGACACAGAACAACCTTAAGCCTTCAATAACTGATTGATTAAACCAGTTTGTCGCAGTATCGCAGCACAGACCAGCTGAAGCATATCTGCTGTCTCCCTTCTCAGCTCCTATTTTGAGGGACTTGTATCTCAGCTTAACTTAATTTCCAAAGTTTTATAACAAATAAGTAAATTCATCAAATTGATTTTCACATTTACAAGCTTGGGTAATGAATTGATTAATGTAAATGTTTCAAAACTTAGTGTTTACTTCTTAGGAAATACATTTGAGAAGAATGGACTATAAGATGCTTTCAAAATATATGTTTCCTTTGCTCATCAGCAGGGTTGTGTGACATGGGTGACAGCTGGATGTGAGGACTGGGACTGGATGCAATCTGAGTGAGTGAGGAATCACAGAATCAGTCAGGTTTGGAAGGGACCACAAGGAGCATCCAGTTTCAGCCACCCTGCCATGGGCAGGGACACCTTACCCTAGATCAGGCTGCCCACAGCCTCATCCAGCCTGGCCTTAAACACCTCCAGGGATGGGGCCTCAACCACCTCCCTGGGCAACCCATGCCAGGCTCAGGCTGAAGAACTTTCTCCTCACCTCCAGTCTGAATCTCCCCACCTCCAACTTTGCTCCATTCCCTCCAGTTGTCTCACTACCTGAGAGCCTAAAACGTCCCTCCCCAGCTTTTTTGTAGCCCACTTCAGATCCTGGAAGGCCACAAGAAGGTCACCTGGGAGCCTCCTCTTCTCCAGACTAAACAGCGCCAACTCTCTCAGTCTGTCCTCACAGCAGAGGACAGCAACTCCACCCCCCTGAACATCCTCGTTGTACTGCCCTGGACACACTCCAGCATCTCCACATCCCTCTTGTCCCAGGGGCTCCAGAACTGGATGCAGTACTCCAAGTGGGGCCTCACAAGAGTGGAGCAGAGGGACAGAATCACCTCCCTTGCCCTGCTGGCCACACTGCTCCTGATGCAGCCCAGGCTCTGGTTGGCTTTCTGGGCTGCAAGTGCACACTGCTGGCTCCTGCTGAGCTTCTTGTTCACCAGCACCCTCAAGACCCTCTCCTCAGGCCTTCTCTTCTCCAGGCTGCAGAGCCCCAACTCTCTCAGCCTATTCTTATAGCAACACTGCTGCAGCCCTCTGAGCATCTTCATGGCCTCCTCTGGACCCACTCCAAGAGTTCCATGTCCTTCTTGTGCTGGGGGCTCCAGAACTGCACACAGGACTCTAGGTGGGGTCTGAGGAGAGCAGAGCAAAGGGGCAGAATCCCCTCCCTTGCCCTGCTGCCCACACTGCTGTTGCTGCAGCCCAACACTTGGTTGCTGTCTGGGCTGCACTCACACTGCAGCCTCATGTTGAAGTTTTCATCAACCCGTACCCCCAGGTCTGTTCCTTAGGGCTGCTTGGTCTTATTGAACCTCATGAGGTTGGCTTGTGCCCACCTCTCTACCTGTTCAGGTGCCTCTGGATGCCATCCCTGCCCTCCAGTTGTCAGCTGCACCACAGAGATTGGTGTGGTCAGCAAACTTGTTGAGGTTGCACTCAATGCCTCCGTCCATGGCACTGACAGAGATGTTGAACAAGACTGGTCCCAGGACTGATCCCTGAGGGACTCTGCTTGACACTGCCTCCACTGGGACATGGACCCATTGGTAGCCACTCTTTGGGTGCAGCCATCAAGCCAGTTCTTTATTCATCCAGTGGTCTACCTATCAAACCCATATCTCACCAGCTTGGAGAGCAGAATGTGCTGCAGGACAGTGCCAAAGGCTTTGCTCAGGGTCAGGTAAATGCCATCAGCTGCTCGCCCCTCAGCTATTCAGGTTGTGACCTGCTCATAGAAGGCCACCAGGTCTGTCAGGCAGGAGCAGTCATTTAATTCAGCATGCCATGCAAGACAGAAAGAATCCCTCTTAAATCATGTGCAGTAAAGTTTGCTTTACAGAACGCACCAAATGCCACCCAAAGCCAAGTACAGTGATCCTTATGGAGGGCAAATCACCTCTGATGCTGCCATAGAGTTAAAACAAAAGAGGAAACAGAAAGACGTAGTAAGAAGGATGACTCTGCAAAAAAGAAGCTAGGACATATTTATAAAACAAGGCTCATGACCTCTCAGAGACAGAGAGCTCAGCCTGCCGTTTATACACGGCTAAATGATGCCTTACCAACGATTGGTCTCCAATTTCCCAACCTTTCAGGCTACTTTGCTATTGCGAAATTTAATTTCTTCAAATGAGACAAAGAGTGCATTCCTCCTCAGCACTGTACTCTGCACATGCCAAAGCTGCAGTTATAAAACCAAGTTGTTTTGGAGTTATCTGAGCTGGAAAAGGGGGGGAAAAAAAAAATGAGGAGAGCCTTTAACCAGTTTTCTGAGAAGAAAGCTGCTCATCATTTTCCAGAGGAAAAAAATCCCTTGGGCGAAGGTCAAGTGTGGGAAATTTCGAGCCAAAATGTGAATCTCTAAGTATTACAGAAACGGTGATGAGTCGCAGTTGAAACTGAAAGTCATTTTGGGGGGCAGAAGCACTGACTCTGAAGTTCAGGCTGAATTTTGCCTCCACTGTGGGTCTGATTTCAAAGCAGTCCATTAATTTTCCCCGAAACAAAGTGATTTTTGTGAAATTTGGCATGCCAAATCTCTGCAGCAGAGCTTCTCTGAGAAGTCTGGTGAACTCAGGCAAGGGAGGAGGGCTGGTTGTGCTGGAGGGGTTTTATTTTAGTACAACATCTTATCAGTGTAGCTACACTCTGCAAAAACCATTCTGTGAATATTTGGGGTTTTTTTGTCTCACTAAATCCTGCTAATGACTTCGCTACACAACTTCTTGTTTGTTTTGCTAATCTGGCTGGGGAGAAAGATCAAACTCTGAACTAGTTGAGGAAATAGGCTTTGGAAAATAAAATAAATGAAAATAAAAGCTGTTCTTAAGCCTGGAAAGGTAAATACTTCTGCAAAAAACTTCTGACACATAGAAGAAGTGATTTTTCTCAGTATCCCCCAGTGATGGGACAAGAGGTAATGGGCATAAACTTCAATGTGGGAAGTTCCATCACACATAAGAAGTAACTTCTTTACTTTGAGGGTGGTAGAGCATTGGAACAGGGTGCCCAGAGAGCTGGTGGAGTCTGTGTCTCTGGAGACTCTCAAGGCCTGCATGGGCATGTTCCTATGTTCCTGCTTTATGTGATCCTGCTCTTGCAGTATGGTTGGACTCAGTGATATTCAGAGCTCACTTCCCCC
>VWZE01021019.1:136162-170547 GCA_013396675.1 Eubucco bourcierii | reverse complement strand
TTTGTGAGATTGTTTCTTAAATTGGCTTCATCATTGCTAGAAGTGCTTTTTGACACTGAAGGAAGAAGGTCCGAAATGCTCACGCTGCAGTGAAGGGATGCTCCAAGTGGGTTAATCCAGCATGGGATACATCTAAATATGGACTGCGAGAAATAACAGAGCAACACAACATTGGGCAGCTGTGAAAGTATGAAGTGCTTCGGGTCTTGCACACTGGGTGGACAGAAGCCTTTGAAAGACAAGGCAGAGGTCCTGGGTGCTGGCTGTTGGTGCAGCTGGAGCTTTGGACCTGTCTGAGCACATCTCCAGAGCTGAACGGGTGTGCAAAGATGGAAGCACAATCAGCTGCTGCTGTAACACCAGTGCTGTGACTCCAGGGAGGAGTGGAGCCTCCTGAAAGGCTCCTTTGTATTTCACATACTATGGAATATGTACATCTGGAGGTGCACTGAACATACTGATAGGGCAACATGGGCAAGGAGGGCAGCAGCACCAGCTGCCTGTTCAGTATATGGGGGCTACTTGTGTCTTTTGGAAGAGGCAAATTCTGCTCTTGGTAACACGCTTGGAATTATTTCAGTCCTAGGGGTGATCAGCTCATCAGAGAGCAAATTCAACCAATTATGTTTCCTTCCAATAGTTTTGTTGTTTTGTTGTTTTTTTTTTTCAATCTTATTAATCTTATCAATCTAATTAATCAATCTTATTAATTCCTTTTTGTCATTTTGGTTCACAGTTAGGATGTATGGTGGCAGTGAGGAATTCCTTGTTTTGTGTACATCCCTCACCAGTTTCTCTGACACCAGTATTGCAGAATTAGTCATCCTCTAAACCCACTTACTCATCATCACAAAACATTCTGTGTGCAGGATTACTTAATTAGCATAATGTTATTCTAGTAAGAACTTAAATCAGACTGGAGTGGTTAATGATGAGGATGTGCTATAAAGAAAACATTAGGAATTATCACCTGCGTGTCTGTAGCTAATCAAGTTTTGAAGAGCAGCATCTAAAGCTGGTAATCAGAGTGATTTGCTCATGCCTTTGGCAGCTCATCGTTGTAATGTTCTCAGGTTGGTGATTAATGAGGTCTCTGAAACTTAAAATTAGGAGCTCTTTTCTTTTGTATTTGTTACACTTAACTGTAGCTTCTGGGGAGGTGGGGGGACTGGCATCTCCCTCTTGCCCACTGAGGTGGATCACACTCCCAGAAATCTTCAGGCACAGCATTCGAGATGGTGTGGTCTGCTCTCTGATGGCCATTTGCCCTTACATGCATCCCCCACATGAGTGTTCTAGAGCATCCCTTGTGGAGTGACAGTGGATGGCTGGAGTGGCTTTGGATGGAAGACAGCCTCCCTGAGCCACTGGGATGACAAATCAGTTTGCCTTTGAAGGGCATTATGTGTTGTCCTGGGTTAACACAGCCTGTTCTCACAAGCCCCTTTCTACCCATACAGGTGGAAAGGAACGTAACATTCAACCAAACACATCACCTCAACCCATGATGTGTCTATACAAAACTCACCACTAAAAAAAAAATTGAGGAGTTTTCATGGTTATTCTGCTATTTAGACTTAGGGGGTGGGATTGTTTTTCGTTTGTTTTGTTTTGGTAATTTTCGGTGTGTTTTTTGGTTGGTTGGTTGGGGGTTTTTTGGGTTTTTTTGTTTGTTTGGATTTTTTTTGTTTGTTTGGGGTTTGTTTTGTTTTGTTTAAAAAAAAAAAAAAAGCTGCCTTTAAAAAGAGAAAATCTTAATGATTTTGTAGCAAAGGAGACCAGAGTCCTCCTGCCAGAAATCAAATGCACCCTAAGCTCCAATAGTGTAGAAATGTGCTACCATAAGACCTTGGCTTCAGAGGTGGAGTTTCCACCACACCCTCCTGTGTCCTCAGCCACTCATTCCCATCACTGTGTGACATTGCAGCTCCTCCTTCCGTTTGCCAGCAGAACTATTTGCAGTGCTGTGCTGCAAAGCAGATCAGCAAAAAGATCTAGATTGAAAATAACGGTCAGAGGTTTTGCTCTGTTTTATTCTAGAGGGTTATTTTTAACTTGGATCATGTCAGCAGTTTGGTTCATGCAGCAGCCCCACCAAGAGCTCTGCTGGCAGAACAAGGCAGCTTGAGCTGCTGGGTGCTGGGTGTCTGATTTATGTTGCCTTGGCTCTCTAAAGCAAAGTCTTGTGGAGCTGTTCTCCAAACCCTCTTGCACCATCATCCTCCTGAAGCCAGAGCAGTGTCTACCTTCAGGGATGCAGGAATGGACAACAGACAAGTGGCAACTAACTGACCCCTTCCAGCTTGCCCAGCCTCAGACAAAATAACAAATCCTTCAGGAATGTTGCTGGTAACTCTCTAAATTTGATGCTTTCCCTGGAATGATTGAGTCCAGCTTTGAACTGCTCACCTATAGGTGAAAGCCCATTGCACAGTCCCATAGCAGCTGTGTCCTGATGCTTCATAGTGGCCTTTTTGGTACTCCCAAGGGCTAATTTGCTCTTAACATATGCCAGAAGTTCACAGCCTTCATCTTCAACCAAAGATGGTTCAACCAGACTGTTGAATATTAACATAGTTTGAGTGCGAAGTGCAGCACCTCTTCGCACTTAGAAAGCCACCACTGTCTGCAACAGGGATTAGGAAGGGCCGGGTCCAGCTGGAGCTGCACTGTGCCATTCTCCCACTGCACCTTTCCGAGAAGAATGGATAGGAGGATGGGTGCAGATTAGGCAGCTTCCAGCTGATGTTGAGCTGGCACAGTAGATCACATATCGCTGTTTCCTGCAGCTGAGAAATTATTTCTGGCCAGAGAATCTGTGCATCCTGGCAGACTCCAGCTGTTGCAACAGCTCTGTGTTGTTAACAGCCAGATGTTTTGTTTTATGCTCTGGGAACAGCCTACCAAAACAGTCACTACAGGCTGGAAGAGCATAGAGGTGGCTTAGAGGGTAGCAGCAGCAAGTGAGAACTCATTCTAAGGTATCCCTGAGAAACTGTTCATCTCCCCTGATTTTTGGGAGCAGCAGGAACCTGCTGTGTGCCAGAGAGTAGGTACAACCCAGAGGCAGCAGGTTAAACTCCAAATGCCAATATTATTGCACACACACACACACTAAAACTCCAAAACCCAACAAAAAACAAAAACAAAAGAAACCCCTGTAATTTGTAAATTTTGCTTCCAAAAGTGATTATTCATTAGACCCACCTCAGAGCATTCAAGGAAGGCTTAACTTTAATTGTCTTCATTTTTATATAAATGGTTTAAAAGTAACCCACCCCCCAACCAAAAGTCAATAATCCAAAGAATCCCATAGAAAACCAACCAAAACCAAAACAAACAAAAAAACCCCAACACAAGCCCAAAACCACCAAACAAACCAAACCCCCAAAGAAACGAACCAGAAAACCCCAGTAGGTTGTCCATACACTGGTGAGGAGGATCCCTTCGTTTTACATTTCCATCAGCATTCAGCTGGTTTCCTGCCTGGTTCTCTCATTTCCTGAGCTCACTCTGGGGAAAGGAAAAGCATCCTTCCTGCTAAACAGATACAAGCCTTCTGACAATCTGCTTCTGCAATATCCAGAATTCAATCGTTGCTGTCCAGAGAAGCAGCCTGACACTAAATGCTTCAATGGATGAGGTGAGGTATTTTCTTCTGGAGCAACTTATGCTCGCTGAGGGACTTGGTGAGGGATGATAAGCAGAGTGCCACGGAGAGGCAGGAACTGAAGCTTTTCGGGGATTTTTCTTGTCGTTTCGGGTCTCTTTCTTTGCAGCGAGGGCTGGCTGACATCTAGCGGCAGCTGCATCCCGGCCCCAGCCCTTTGCCGCCGCTTGCCAGCCCTGCCAGCATCCCGTCCGCGTCCAGGCTGTTCCGGGGTATTGCCTGAGACACAGTTGTTTTTCGTGGTTCTGTGAGGCTGCAATGCGATGCGAGGAGCTGCTGCTGGACAAGGGCTCCTCAGCTTTACCCACTCCCTAGCCCTGCCAGGCTGCACACTGGCCCATGTCTCATGTCTCCCAGGAGAGTTGGCACCTCTGTGGCAAGACCAGAGCCACCAGAGGCTCTCATAGAGTTCTAGAATGGTTTGGCTTAAAATGGACCTTTAAAGGTCATATATTCCAACCATCCTGCAACGAGCTCTTCAGCTAGATAAGACTGCTTAGAACCCTGTCCACACTGACCTTGAATGTTTGCAGGGATGGGAATTCCAGCACTTCTCTCAGCAGCCTGTTCCAGGGTTTCACCACCCTAGCTTTCCTCCTGGCTTCTAATGCTGAGCCTATTACAGGGATGTTCAGAGGCAATGGTGTGCATCAACAGGAGGGCCATCCATCTTCTCCCGTCACCAAGGCTCTAGCATCTGGAAACGTGAGGGCAAAACGAGCCATGTAATGTACCTCAGCTGCTGCCGGTGGAGGCTTTGCCCAGCAGCATCTCTAGCAGCTCTGAGTCACATGTAATGTTTCATAAGTGCATCAGCCAAGGAACTCACAAGCTCAGCCTCTGTTTAATATTAATCTTTCCTTCTTACTCAGCCCTGGCCTCAGGGCTGGTGTGGTGTAGTGTTGGCAAGTTGCTAACATTGCTCGTAGGAAAAAGAAAAAAAAAAAAAAAAAAAAAAAAGAGAGAGACCTGATAATATCATTGTGTGACAAAAGCCACAGGGACACCTGTCCCCTGCTGTGGTAAGGGAAGTTGCCAGCAGCAGATGCCAGTGGCATGTGTACTCTAGAAAGGTTTTTGAAAGACTTAACACTATCCCATCCTTGACCTCACATTAGTTATGTTTACAAGAATAAGTGCTTGGAGAGCACAGCAGAAAGGAAAGCCTCCAGCCAGAGATGACAACCTCTCTTCCTTCTGCTGTCTTCTGGCAGTGGTGGCAAAAAGCTGGCAGACTCCAGGCAGAAAGCACAAAGCATTTACAAAGTCATGTGCAAGAGAAGCACAATAAAGACGTAGCATCTTCTTGAAAAGTAGAGGTTGGAAATAGGGAAGAAGTGTCCTCAGAGGAGGGGTGAATATATACATAAAATGCTGACACAATCAGCTGGAGACGCCCCAGCATGTGGAAGTTATGACAAACAGCAGTACCATTCCACTCACAAAACAGTCACCTTTCTACAGCTGTGGCCTGAGCAGAGCCAAAAGAAGCAAGGACCCATCCTGGCTTCCCTAGAGAATAGTTTTAGAGTTTCAAAGCAGGGAAAGGGGCACGTCTCATCCTCCAACACCATCCTGTCAGTGCCAGCAAAGCCAGACCTTTGTTTGCTACAGGATAAGCCCACAAGGTTCTTCCCTCTCCACAATGCCAGAGAGCAACATCTGCATCTGCTGCAGCCTTGCCAACTCTGGGATGTACCAGGATGTTGCAGGGGGGGACATCCTTCCCTTTTTCTTTTTTTGGTTTTTATTAATTTTGGCTGTGAGTGGTCAAATCTGAGAGATGTGGCCATCAGCCCAGTACTCCTCACCTGTGGGCCTTTGCAGCCCCAGGACTCCTTCCCACAGCCTCAGCTCCTGTCAGGAGTCAAGAGCCTGCTCCTGAATCTGCTCCTGAGCTGCTGCCTCATGTCACGGCCTGGATTGCTTGGCCACAGTGGACTAAGAGCCTGAGCAGAGCACTTCAATGGCTGTTGAGGTATGAATGGTGATAGGATGAGAGGAGATGGCCTCAAGCTGCACAAGGGCAGGTTTAGATTGAATATTGGGAAAAAGTTCTTCACTGAAAGGGCTGTGGAGCACTGGAACAGGCTGCCCAGGCAAGTGGTGGTGTCACCATCCCTGAATGTATTCAAAATTCAAGTATGTGTGGTGCTTAGAGACACGGTTCAGTGGTGGCCTTAGCAGTGTTAGGTTTACAGTTGCACTTGATAATCTTAAGAGTCTCTTCCAACCCCAACAACCCTGCAGTTCTGTGACACTACTTGAGTACTGGGCCATGCAGAGGAAGTGTATGGGTGCGCAGACCTCAGCACTTCCTTGGCTCTGCCAAAATCACTTAAGCAGAAGATGCACACATTTTTAATGCTCAGCTTTTCCTACAGCCTCAGAAGAACTCAACTGACCTTCTAGTGACAGAAGAAAGACCAAGAGGCTTAAGGATCTGTTTTCCTGAAGAGTACATGGAGTGAAGTCAGCAGGAGACAAATCTCTGTGCAAAGAGGTTCACAGCAAAATCAAACCCTGGCACTGCACAACCGATTTCCTACTGCACCAGCTGGCTCAGGAGCAGTAGCTCAGGTAAGGAAGAAAAGAGACTTCTTCCACAGGGAGAGAGGAAGAATAATAAAATTGTTCCAGTGGAAAAAGACCTCTAATATCACTGAGTCCAACCTTTGACCTAACACCACCATGGCCATTAAACCATGTATCAAAGTGCCATGTCTATGCTTTTTTATAACACCCCTGGGGTCAGTGACTCCACCAGCTCCCTGGGCAGCCTGTTCCAATGCCTGACCTCTCTTTCAGTGGAGACATTTTTCTAATATTCAATCTAAACCTCCCCTGGCATAACTCAAGGCCATTTCCTCTTGTCCTATCACTAGATATTGATAATATTTTTTTTTAATAGTCTGCCTTACTGGAGAAAGAAAATAGCACAAAGTCCTTTCTCCATTTAACTTCTACAGCTCATCTATAAACCTACACCAAAATTTGACTGAATGGTTTTGTCACTAGGACAAACATGCATGTAGACAGACTTTAGAAATTCCTATCTCAGGATCATATTCTTGATGAAAACAAAGCTCAAGTTAAATAGTTTACCTCCTGTTACCGAGGAAGTGATTGCTGAGCCTGGAGTCAACATTCACATACCTTAAGTAGCATCTCCTCCTGAAGACTAACCTCATGTTCTTTGTTTCTAGGAAGGACTAGAGCAGGTGGGCATATGACTACCACATGCCATCCTCTGAGGCATCCTCTGGTGTGGTGGTGGCAAGGAGAAGTTGGTGTCTGGGGCTGGCCTTCCTCACTACCCAGGGCTCTTGGGAAAGGCTTTGGATAAGCAGGACAGATGTGATCACCAAACCCAGGGTTTGCTGAGCCACACTGTGATGTTGTGCTGTCACCTTGGCTCTCTTGGATGCATAAGAAAAAAGAAAAAAATCTCTCAAATTGTACAAAGGTTGGAAAGAAAACTGCACTTGAACCCTATAGAGCAGAGGAAGGAAGACACCGAAGAGATGTGAAGTCAAACAGCGTGGAAGGAGACCTCCAAGATCAAAGCATGGGCAGACAGCTGTTCCAGGGCCAGCCATGGCTGACTGGCATCCCCAGTGGGGACACCTCAGAGGTGCAGGGTATTTAAACTAATCTGGGCACCACTGCCTGGTACAGATGAGTCAGCTCCCAGACCCCAGCAGAGCAGAAGGGTCAGCAGCTGCCAGCAGAGGCAAAATCAGAAAGATTCCAATAAATGCAGCCCTTTGTAAAGTGTAAAGTCCAGAGCTGATCTTAAGATCATTCAGGTTGGAAAAGACTCTTCAGATCATCGATTTGAAGTGTAAACCTAACACCCTTTAGCCCTGTTTTGTATGTGGCCTAATATGCTCTAATTATGTCCTCGAATTAACAGAAACACTTTCAGATGGAACTTGAAGGGGACAAAAATGGCATTGTGGCTTAACCTGATACTGCCTTGGAGGTAGTTGCCCGCTTCAAGCCACTATCTTATGTCCTAGACTGGTACTTTAAACTAGCTACCATCTGCTGGAGGTAGGTGAAGCAGCTTGCGCTGTGACTAGAAGATAACATACTGTATCTGTGAAGGTAGTAGCCACTTGTCTGGTAAATAAACAGAAAGAATAGTCACTGTCCCTCTTGGCTGGGCTCAGCAAACACTGGCCTGGCTGCAAGTAACCACAGGAGTGGTTACATTCTCATTGCCCTACAAACTAAACTCCCTGTGAGCTGGGGTTGGATCTGAGAGGTCTACCTGCAAATCAGCAGGGCTCCATGAATCCACATTTCTGTAGCTATAGTTCATTGGCAAAGGAAGAATTAATTTCAGAGTACATATCATAAATCAAGCATTTTAAAGAAGTACCAAACTGCGAGGAACAAGAAGTAATGGAGAATGGAAAGAATATTTCCATGGCATAAGTGTGTGGCAACACTACTCAAATTCAAGAAGAAAGGTTCCTGAAATGGAACTACAAAGACAGATATATTAATTTCTATAATTTAAAAAAAAAAAAAGTGTTGAAAAGTTGTTCTATAAAATGTGAGCATAACTCCAGTGAGACCAACAATATCACCAGCTTCACTGAACAACATTTAACATATCAACAAGAAAAAATGGATTTATCTTCAAACCCATTGATTTTTGCTCTTGATTCAAAGTATTTTAACCTAATTTGTGAGAACAAATACCATTTGATTGATTACTCCCAAAATATTGACTCTGGTCTGGAGAGTTTGCTCGGTGACCAGCCTCAGAGCACAGTGACATCGTGGGGGTGTTGTGTGCTTGCTTGATGGATGCCAGACTACTGAGCAGGGGGAAGCCTTCAATAAATCATTTCTGACATTAACTTTGCAGAAAAAAATTCCCATGAGTATTTGTGCTAGCTGTGCTGCCAACGCCTGTGCAAACACTGCAGGACAGAATTCACAGTGCTATCATTCTGTGACTGGTTTTGCAAACACAAGTTCCTCATCCACCTTTTCAGGTAAAGTCAATGGGACAGGCATAGGTAAAGCAAAATGTGCTTTGTTTATCCAAACAGCTGTTACTATGTCATTAGCAAATATGCACTGATCTTTCACTACAGATTTTAGAGGTGATTAAAAAAAAAACCAAACATAAAAGCAAGCATGCACTGGCAACGAAAATGAATTTTTATTTGTGTAAACAACCAGAACATTCCAAATGTCCAAATGCTCTATCTGGCTTCTGTGCTTTCTGTATGTGCTATTTTTAGAGTAATCTCTATCTATGCCACAATGTTTTCCCTACAGTTTGTTGTTTAGCATAGCAGTTATATGATTAAGATGGTACAGGTCAAACTTTCTTGACCTATCATGAGATATATGTGGATATGGAAGCCTCTGTTTCTGAGGACAGACACAGTAAATTGTTAAGAAGCACATATATGTGTGTATATATATGCACATACATGTATACATATGTGTGTGTATACATGCGAGGTATTCAAGGCCAGATTGGATGAGGCCTTGAGTAACCTGTACTAGTGGGAGGTGTCCCTGTCTATGGCAGGGGGTTGGAACTAGATGATCCTTGAGGTCCCTTCCAACCTTACCGTTCTATGATTCTATATACACATACATACACACACATGTGTATATCACAGAATCACAATATTTGGAAAAGAGCTTTAAGATCATCAAGTCCAATCATCATCTAACTCTATCAGGGCCACTACTACACCATTTCTTGGATCACCATATCCAGACAGCTTTTAAATACATCCTGGGATGGAGATTAAATTACTTTCCCTGGGCAGTCTGTTGCAGTCTTTGAGAACCCTTTCAGTATAGAAGGTTTTCCTAATGTTGAACCTAAACCTCCCCTGGTGTAACTTGGTGTAATTTTCTCTTGTCCTATCAGTTGTGACTTGAGAAAAGACCAACACCCACAACTCTACCACTTCCTTTCAGGTAGCTACAGATGTGGTATGTGTATATATATGTTTGTGTGTAGATCTATCTATCTATCCATCTATCTATCTATCTACCTACCTACCTACCTACCTACTTCTTTCTCTCGCTCTCTTTCTCTCTCTATATATATTTATTTTAATTTTTTTTTAACATTTTAAAATCTCCAAATGCCAACCTTGTGTAAAACCTCGTGTAGAATTGCCATAATCTCTTCAGAAATATCTTCAGTAAATCCTTTGACTGCAGAAGTTTTAGCAGAACATCGCTCTGCAGGGATGTGGTCCCACTTGCATTTGTGGTGTGGGGAGCTGTGGCTGCCTGTGGTCCTCCATCATGTGAGGATGTCACACTACCACCACAAAGGCTGAGACCTGAACTCCACTGATGTCCAATGCATTTCAGAGCTGTGCTCTCAACTGCTGTCTGTAAACAGAAAATCTTTTCTAACTGTGAGCCCTGAAGAGTTGTTTTCAGCTATGGAGGGTCAGCTGAGTGCTTTCAGATTCAGGATGAGGTTTTGAATAACCTAGAGACCTTACATGGAGGTCAGCCACTTGCCCATTCTTCATCATTTCTCTTGAGAACAGGCAGGATAGTCTCACTTCTGCCACTGAATTAAGTGGGAGGCTCTGACCTCCTCTGGGGAGCTGGACTTTGACACTGTTCCCTGCTTGGAGAAGGTTGTGGGTTAGACTCTCCTGGTGTGTGGTGTGACTGGGCTGCTGAGTCCTATGCAGAGGATATTTGTGCTGTGGTGGCACTCTTTGTACTCACCCTCCACTTGGTCCTGCAGGGCACAGCCCATACATACGTGCATCATCCAGGGTTTCTGCCTGCTTGGCCACCCACCTGTGGATGAAGAAGGATGTCCCAAGGCAGTAAAAGCCAAAAGAAAGCTTCCCAGCCTGGCTGGCCCAGCTGATGTACTCTACATGGCCAAATGCCACCAGTCTGTCCTATCTGGGGTGGACCTTTCCACCAAAGGTACCTGAGAGCCAGAGACAGCTTTGTTTCTCTGCAAACTCAGATGGCACTCTTTTACAGTAAGAGGTGAAAAACAACTCTGACCTCAGTATAGCCCTGAGTGAACTACCACAAACATTCATTCATAAAATCCACACTTCCCTGACCGCTCCTGTAACTTTTACCACATATTAAGCCCCTTAGCAGGAGGCTGGTTCCATGATCTCCAGGGGACCTTTTTCCACAACGATAGATTACAATTTTGCCTTTGACAAGTTAACGGGAGAGTGTCCCTGGTGTTTTTTAGCAGGTGGCACTTCCCACATCAGCAGATTCAAAATCCCTTGGAAAAAATGTTATCTTTCCTTGGCAGAAAGGTGAAAATAGCTGACTGAAACGTGAGAAACCAGCATGTGCACTTGACAGATCACACTGCCCACTACCCTACCATCATCCAGTCATCCAGGAAGCTGCAGTGAGAGGGACAGAGGGAGTTTTCCCTTCTGGGAATAACAGCCTGGAGAAAACTTCCCCTCTGAGTTTGCAATCACTCTTCAGCAGTGGAATCAGAGCAGCTCTGTGCCACCTGCTACTGCTGTACTCTCTCCAGTAGGTCCCACCTGCAGTGGAAGACAGTCCAGCAAAGGGCCATGAGGATGATGCGGGCAAGTGGAGCATCTCTCTTATGAGGAAAGACTGAAAGAACTGGGACTGTTCAGCCTGGTGAAGAAGAGGCCCAAGGGCAATCTCATCAGTACATATAAATACCTGAAGAGAGGGAACAATGAAGATGGACCCAGGCTCTTTTCAGAGGTGCCCATTTCCAGGAACAGAGGTCATGGGCAGAAATTGGATCACAAGAGGTGCCATCTGAACATCAGAAAATACTTTAAAAAAAGATATTATTACTGCAAGAGTGATCACATACTGGCATAGGTTGGCCTTGGGTGCTGTGGACTCTTCATCTCTGGAGATACTGAAAACCCAACTGGATGTGGTCCTGGGCAACCAACCCTAGAAGGTCCTGCTTGAGTGTGGAGGTTGGATAGACTCATAGAATCATAGAATCATAGAATGGTAAGGTTGGAAGAGACCTCAAGGATCATCTAGTTCCAACCCCCTGCCACAGGCAGGGACACCTCCCACTAGTACAGGTTACTCAAGGCCTCATCCAATCTGGCCTTGAACACCTCCAGGGAGGGAACAGCCAAAACCTCCCTGGGCAACCTGTTCCAGTGCCTCACCACCCTCACTGCAAACAACTTCCTCCTAACATCCAGTCTAAATCTCCCCTCTGACAGTTTAAACCCATTGTCCCTTGTCCTGTCGTTGCAGGACCTTGTAAATAATCCTTCCCCAGCCTTTCTGTAGGCCCCCTTCAGATACTGGAAGGCTACTATCAGGTCCCCTCGAAGCCTTCTCTTCTCCAGGCTGAAGAGCCCCAACTCTCTCAGCCTGTCCTCATAGGAGAGCTGCTCCAGCCCTCTGATCATCT
The DNA here is from genome assembly GCA_013396675.1 of Eubucco bourcierii. Taxonomy (NCBI): domain Eukaryota; kingdom Metazoa; phylum Chordata; class Aves; order Piciformes; family Ramphastidae; genus Eubucco; species Eubucco bourcierii. Next base: position 158,455 of record VWZE01021019.1, on the reverse strand, counting down.
TTGTGGCCCTCCTCTGGACCCACTCCAACACTTCCATGTCCTTCCTGTGCTGAGGGTTCCAGAACTGCACACAGTACTCCAGGTGGGGTCTGATGAGAGCAGAGTAAAGTGGCAGAATCCCCTCCCTTGCTCTGCTGGCCACGCTTCTCTTGATGCAGCCTAGGACTCGGTTGGCTGTCTGGGCTGCATGTGCACACTGCAGGCTCATGTTGAGCTTTTCATCAACCCAGAAGGATGACCTCCAGAGCCCTCTTGCCACCTCAGCCATTGTGTGAGCCAGTGAAGCCTGCCAAAGGCAAGCCTGCAGCTCTGACAGTGGGAGACATCTTTTGTTAACACCCTGACAGCTCAACTTCCCAGCAATGACTACAGGACTTGCCCTCTATCCCCAGGTTATTCTTCTCACCGTGCTGATGGGGAGCACACTTACCAAATCAAAGTGCAACGCTTCAAATTCAAGGGGATCTTCTCATTTCTAAGCAGCCTCTTTCCTTTAGTGGCCACAGACTTGTTGGTTCTCATATGCAACCTCCATTGTGCCTGTGACAGTATCTCTAGGAAAAGAAGTCTGCTGTCAGCAGCAGTCTGCACCATGTCTTGAAAATTTGTGGGGTTCTGCCAAATGAAAAAAGTTCAACATCTGTGTTCCAGTCAGTGACCTTCATGATCATTTTGTCCTTACTTTAATCCAGGGATGAGGAATAATGAGCAAAATCTGCTGTCATTTTGTCTGTGGGTAAGCAGTGCTCTCCTACAGGCAGGCACATGGTAAGCTTATGGTGTCCCTACATGGAGGGAAGGAACCCAGAGGTGCAATTCTCCAAGCCCCAGGGTGCTTAGACATTTGTCAAAAGCTGTATGTGTTCAGTTTGGCAGATTGTGTAGAATGCTTTCCTGCTGCAACAACTGAAGAGGCTGACCCTCAAGAGTGAAAGGACAACCTCTTCCCAGAGCACAGTCCTGACTGCTTGGAAGGAAGAAAGAATTTGTCAAAATAAAGTAAGAATGCCTGGAATTGTACCTGGCTTCAGGGTATGAAAGTGGAGTCTATAAGCACAGATGGGCTGTTCAGAGATGCCATCCTGTCTTCCTCTTTGCTTTCTGTACTTCCAGCTCCATGGTATTCAGTTCTAGACACCCTTTGGGTCCTTGTTCTCTTGACACTTTCAAATTATAACTGCAGTTTACACTATTTAGAAGCAAAAAACATTTGAGTGTAAGTTGTGGCATAAAAGTCACTTTCAAGTCTTAAAAACTATCACAAATATTATCAAGAGGAGCATTTATTCCTCACGACAGAGCTAACAGAAAATGGTACTTGAAGAGTAGAACCTCTGGCACCTTTTGATTCAGGGTTGACTTGGAACCGTTTTCCACAAGGTTTAAGTCTAGAGGCTGAACATTTTTAGAATTATGCTGCTAATGCTTTGTCCAAGTGTCCCAGTCCAGAGGACAGGGAGACTAAAAATGTCCAGGTCCAGGGGAGAGTGATTTATTCTTGTATATTTCTGTGCTGTGGAATGAAGGTACAAGTGAGGCCAGATACCAGAAGTGAGACTGTTTATTAAAGGATAAAGTGAACAAAACAGAGAGAGAGAAAAAAACAGAGAATGAGAAGAGAGAAGAGCAGAAAAGGGATTCTATTACAGGTCAGAGAATGGTAGGGAGACAGCGTTTCAAAGTCCGAGTCCCTTTCAGCTTGCCCAAGGATGTTTCCAGCAGGTGACATCTTCAGTGGAATTCTTCTTCTTACAGCAGGCAAAACTTAGGGCACGGCATGGTTGTTGGTGGTGGTCAAGAGAGGGTTCCTGGGCTGCTGTCTTCAGGTTGGATGTCCATGGTGATGTCTTCTCCCACTCACTCACTCACTCACTCACTCACTCACTCACTCACTCACTCACTCGCTCACTCACTCACACTATCTCACACATCCTCAGCCGAGCTGGTATAGGTCTAGTATCTTTCACTCAGTTTTTTGTGGCTATCCCTGGCCACCCTTGTCACATTAATGGAAGGGACTGCCAGGTGTGTTACCAGTGGTTAGAGCTGACTCATCAGGCAGGTCGCTTAGAACAATTGCTGCACACTCAGGCTCCTGCAGGGGTCCGGTGCCGGCAGTGAGCTTTCACCCCTCGATTCAATACACATCCCTGAGCATCTCGAGAAAACCACCCGAGCAAAGGTGATTTTTATCTCTGTTGATTTACAAGAGAGGCAAGATGTAGTCTCTCACACCAAGAGACACAGGAGCTGGCCTGGTTACTGGTCAGTCAAAGGTGAAAGTGTTCTGGGCTCTAGAATTTGCATCCGCTCCACTGACAACTGGGATCCACTGATCAGTGAGCTGGGCCTACCAGCTCTGTTGCAGCAGCAGCCACTGCCTTGGCTCTGGACCGATAAAGCAGTTCTGGTAAGGGATCTGCCATGTCAGCTGTGCACGGTGTGCTTCGGCAAGCTGCCACACTCATGAATGATTCGTTTTATTTGCATTTTACTCCCTGTGGTGTGCAATATACCTCAGCCAGTTCTGTCATTTCATAGCATTGCCACAAGGCCCCTGTGAAAGTTTGGAGCCAGGGAAGCTCCTCTTCCTTCCTACTGCCCCCATGCCTTTTAGTTTTTCTACTTTATGCAATTTCAGGGAAGAAATTTCTGGAAGTTCTGATACACTTCCTTAACAGGGCCAAAAGGAGGTTCTGCAAAAGTTATTCAAGTCTGTGACAATCTGTGGCATGAAGACTTCCACAGACCATCTCAACTATGACTTCCACAGTTGTGGAAGTCCCTTCTGAAACCAGAGGCTTAGGTCCTGCTCTTTGAGGATCAGCCAGGCTTGTTCATCTCTTGCCAACACATGACCGTCAGCTCTTCTATAGGTCCAAAATTTGCCAACCCCCAGCCTTCCTCCTATGCCTGCTCAGGTCTTACAAATATTTCACCACAGTAACTCAGTTTCTACCATATATTTACAAAAGTTTGTGACCTTTAACAGTAGTCAATCATTCCCCATGGTCTCACTTGTGTCTTTCTTCTCTCACAGCACCTTCATCACCTTGCCTGTAAATGATTTACCCAGCACTTGCAGAGCGCTGGCTCTATCCCTGGCATGCACAGCACACTCAGAGTCCTGCTCTGCTTTAGACTTCCCAGATCTTCAGGTGTCTCATTTGTGTCTCCTTGCCTTCCATTGCATCCTCATCTTCTGTACTGCAGGTAATTTGCTGCCTTAGAGAGGCCCTGGACAAGGACTGTGATGCATACAACTGCAAAGTGGGCAGTACTTCATGTGGATGAGGGAGTGTAGATCACTGACATGGAGTTCTGGGAGCATGCCCTGTTCAAACACACCCTTGCACACATGCATGTTTGTGTGTTTGTATATGGTCACAATGTTTGCAAGCACTATTAGCACCTGAAGGTATTTTGCATACAGAGCTAAGTGTCAGCAATCTGGGGGCTCTGAGCTGCATCTCCCATTTAGTGGAACATTCTTTACATTTAGAACAGTCCTAAAAGTAAAATTAACAAATATAAAATTAAGTTTTAAATAGTCAAATCTAAACCTTAAATGCATTCCAATAAAGGAAATTTAAATTGAACTATGTTGGGACTAGATCCTATGGTAAGAAGCACTCCTAGCCCTGGAAAGAATGTGCTGTCTAGGCATGGTTCACCAGCAGCTGCCTACCCCGTCATCATCACTAGGGTGCTGGCAGGATTGTCATACTCTGCACCCACAGCAGGGGCTTAGACCTCCATCTGGGGGATATCAAACTAGAAGTCTAAAATTTCACTTCTCGGCACTGCTGCATCTAAACTCTTAAGATTTTTTTCTCCTTGTATTTGTTCTGGCAAGGGGTTGGACTCAATGATCTCTTTGGGTCCCTTCCAACCCCTAACATCCTGTGGTCCCATGAACGCTTGGAGGAGGTTACCAAGAGGAAAGCCTGATACTGCACTTTCTAGTGGAGTTTGGAATATGAAGATTTATGGTTTAGAAGACTAATCAACCCATCTCACTGCAGGAAAGATCAGTACAATGTTAGAGATAAGCTTCTAGAAAGTAAATCATCTACTGTGATAAATGGATTGCTTGTCTGGTCAGAAAACATACCAGTAAAAGCCAATGAGTTTACTGTCCATATCTGCTGAGCCTTGGATTAAACCACAGGTCAGATATACCCTCACAGCAATCATTGCCCAGCACAGTTGCAGGTAGTCTGCAGACGTCCAAGGGCAGGTGGGTGTGGGAGCCAGGGACCAGGCAGAGCATCCGCCCACAAGCTTGCTGTGTAGACCTTGTCTGAGCACGATTTTTTTGACCCCACTTCTAAGTAAGACAAAGGCCACAAGCCATTGCATGGAGACAAATGTGAATTTCAGACCCAAACCCAGCAACAAGCACGATCGTCTAAAGTGGATTCGAGGTGGGTGGTTGAGTTTCTGCCACATGCCCACCGCAGCTGTTGGAGAGCAGCCACAGCCACAGTGGCACCGGGAAAGGGGACACCACGCAAGGCCTGCAGGCTGCCTGAGCAGAGCAAAACCTTCCTTAAACCTGTGGCAACCCTTTTAAAATGTGTTCTGATGACCCCGCCTGGGCTCTGACAGAAGCTCGCTCTCCTTTGCTGTGCCCGGCGGGGCCCCGAAGGGCCGTGGGAGCAGCTGCTGGCTGCGCTGCACCTGGCGGATGCGGCCGCTAGGTGTCAGGGCCGGCCCGGGCAAGCCGTGAAGCGGCGGGCGGAGAACGGAGGCTGTGCTCAGTGCCGAGCGGCGGCGCCGGGGCTGCTTCTGGCTCAGGCGGGGAGGGTTGCAGCGCTTCCCGGGGCGGAACCGGTTGTCCAGATTGGTGTCCGAAAGCTTGTTCTTCAGACAAAGTATCTCATGACACAGGGCCTGTGTTCCCCAGGTGTCTCTGCGCACAAGCTCCAGGACAAATCAGTATTTCTTAAGGTGGCTAATGGGCCTTGTACCCGGTGCTTCGGGTCAAGCATCGCATGTGCCCGAGCAAATCTCGTGCCCTTTTCCTTCCTGTGGGGTGTATCTCCAGGATGAATTTCATCACCACTTCAAGCTCTGCTTCTCCACAAAAGGAAAGATTTGCATATTGCAATTTCCACCCAGATGATAGAGCCAGAAGTTCAGAGCAGATGGCCTGCTTCCTTCCTAGTCCTTAAAAAGCATTTCTGCACGAGGTTTATCAAATCCTTTTCCCCACGATGTTTATCACCAGACCATCGGCCAGGCTCGTGCTGCAGCTTTCATGCAGCTGGATTGTGCCTGTGCAGAAAGAGGCAGCTCAAAGTCTACTCTGCCGCTGAGGTATCATTGCCTGGCACCAAGAGCCCTGCAGACCTCTTTTACAGCACCAGCCACATGCCTGCAGCCAGCCAGCACCTCTGTTTGCTTTCTACCACTGGAGCTGGAATTACCCTCACACGAAGGCTGTGGGGATCAGTAACTTGCCATTGTCATCTGTTTCATTATTGCAGTCGTTTGGGTTTTTTTGGGAGGTCTGTTTTCAAGATGACCTGTGGGAAATTCACACCACCTCCCATGAATGTAAGTTTATATTAATTGAGCAGGTTCTCTGTGAGCAGCTTTTCAAAGACAGCCCTGCAGCACATGTCAAGAGTTGTTAACACATCAGCTGCAGCACATCCAACACTCTGAAAAAGATTTAGGAGGAACTAATCCCTTCAGTGATGGAACTCTATTGGCCTTTGACAGAATTGCGTCATGGATGAGTTTAGCTTCCATTGTCTAAGATCAGATAGGCTTGGCACCAGAGAAATAGTGATGACAGTAGCAGCTGAGCGTTGTAAAGGCAGAGCCTAACATGCCTGAGTATCACTCGTCCCCATCTTCCCATCATTTCAGAAGGAGTTCCTGAGACCAGTCATTTGTCAGACATGTTCAGAAGGCTGAAGTCAGTACAGGGAGTGCTTCACATTGTAAGCATTTGGGCATCCTAACAGCTTTCCTCTCTGTTAATTACATACATAATTCCTGATGACAATTTCATTGAGTGAAATATACTTTTCACCCCAAGATTCACTAAACAGACTCCTCGCTGTGCTTCACCATGATTTGGCACACAAGAACAAAACAAGAACCTTGGACCTAAACAAGCTAGGAAGTTATCATCTCATGGTGCTGCAGTAATTTGTGCTTTCATGTAGGGCATTTCGCCAAGAGTTCTGGTAGACAGTGAAAGAAGCTCTGATGCCTTGTCACAGAGCTGAGCACAGGTTTGGCTGTGATTCACACTTCTGCTCAGGGGTGACTAGGCATTGAATCTCTCTGCACTCTGAGCATCATGTCTCCTTTCCATTATGCTTCTGACAGCCTCTTTTTCTGTCTACTGCTTGTGCAGTGCTTGGCACATTAGAGCGGTCTCAACTGAGGCAAACAAGTGTGTCAGTGATCTGATAGAGAATACAGCAAACTCCTCTGACTCAGAAATGCTGGTGGATGTTTGGCTCTTGTAGGTGCCAGAATCCCAGAGCAGTATCTTTGTGTGAACTCAAGAGAGTTTGGATGACTTTGCTTGGGAAATGCACACAGGCCAGCATGAAAGGAATGTGAGAAATGAAGAGAATTTGCTGTACTCCACTTAGGGAATAAATTTTCAGAGGCCTACAATTAAGTCTTGTAGGCAGGAAGACTTCTGCATCAGGATTACTTTCTATACAGAGTACTTGACAATTCAAATTGGGGTATGTTAAACTTTGTTATGTAAGTGTAGTTGTGGGTTGTTTTTTTTTTCTAGTCATAGTAGTCCGTTTTACTGGTATGAGTGAGATGAAGCTTTATGAAAAGATTTAAAAAGCAGAAGTGCGTCTATTGCTGATGCTAAACATAGCTGTCTGCAAGGAGACTAAGATGTTTGGGAAGGAATGAGTTTTGCATGTGTACTATCTTTAATAATTTAATGGCAATGTAACCCAGACAGCACATCCTTACATCTTCAGAAATGAGTTGTGAAATTCAGAAGGCAGTTGGTCCTATCTCTAAGCAAACAGAACAGTAAATACAATGTGCAAGCACTGCTTTAGCTCTCTGCAGGACACTGCTGTGTGGGCAGCCAGTGCTGCCATGGATTTTCATCATTACTGATCTTGAGTCCATGTGCTATTTGCAGCCTGTCAGAAATCTGCCTGTCAATATTCAGTGCTAAGTATCACAAAGAATAAGCAAAGTCACTTGTTTAAGGGCTCAGGAACCCCCTGATTCAGCACAGAGAGTGGCCTGTGCTTTCCTGGAAATCAGCTCTATGTTTCTGTTGCTAACCTTTAGCTGCTTTAACAGAAGATCTGGAAAACTGGATCCTGTTTACAGAACTGAGGATTAAGTGAGCAAAACAGAGATTTTGTTTGTTTGTTTGTTTTTGTTTTAAGGCAAAACTCAAACAAGTCAACAATTACCCAGTGGCTTTTAATGTGAGGACTAGAAAAAGCTACTTTCATGAGCATATTTTTTTGCCAGAAAGCCTCTACAAAATTTGTGATAAACTTCTCAACTTCAGCGTGGGGTCACTGGTCAAAATTCACTGAGTTTTCACCCAGAACAACAGATTTATCATGCCATTGATCCAGGAAGTATCCTGAAAGTCCCAGCTCTGTCAAAGTCAGACCAAGAATTGCCCCAGTCCCAAGGTGCTTGGTTCTTCTGATGAGGTGTCTCACATTTTTCATTACAAACTCCAGAAAATGTTGGTTTTCACCCCTGATAAAAATCACAACACATTTCAGTTCATCAGAATTCGTGAGACGGGAATAGAGTTGAGAGGCCAACTCTGAAATTTTTACTATCAAGTGCAAGTGTTGAAATATTTTCTACAAAATATATCTCCTGGAAATGTGTCGCACAGCCTCATAGCTCACATTCACACTGCCAACCAACCAGAGTACTGCTCCATGCTCACAGAAGACAGTTCTTGTCACTGTTTTATATCAACTAAGAGATGGAAAGACCACAGTATTGAAATTAAACAGGTAGCACTGAACTTGCTTTTAAGAAAAAAAGTTTCAAATACACCTCTGAAGAACCAATCCAATTCATCACAGGTAGATATTCCTTATCATAGCAGGGATCCTGAACCACATCTTTTCAGTCCATGGTACTTAAGTACAATGTGGTGATTTAATCACTAGAGACTGGCATAGCATTTCCCTCAGTCCTATTTATACCTTCTGATTTTACAGCAAATAACTCTGCAAAACGCAGCTAATTCCCGTCAGTGTGCCATAAAAGCAAACATACTGGAATGCCAAAATACCAGACACAAACCGTCACAATCAACGCCCACCCACAATCTTGAAACCAGAAATATAAAAATGCAGCCCAAATAAGTTATCGCCAGAACGTATGAAAAGCAAAATTGTCTACAAAATGAGGTCCAAGACAATTTTCCAAAGCTGAAATTGTATAATGTTTGGCCAGGACATCTTGAGACAAGGGTGCAAACATCTGGAGAGCCTCCCTTACAGCCCAGCGCAGCATGGATTGACTTCACCCTCTGTAAGCATGACAGAATTGAGCACCCACTGCTTGTGAGAGGCAATCAGCCTGGCAGGTCATGCTTCAGGTGCTTTTTAGTAAGATTGCTGGGGTGGTACAGGCTTTGCCAAGGGAATGAGATTTCAAGGTTTGAGGTGGATGTGCTTCTCGGGAACTTCTCGAAAGGGAAGGCCTATGTAATAAAATATCCAAGGTTGGAGCTGAAGGACAGTCAGGTGAGAAAGAAGGCAGGCAGCCACAGAGACTCTACACTACTTGCAGCACTTAGGGGACAGCTTTTCATTACCTAAAGGTCTTGGTTGTCCGGTGGCAGCCATGGCCATAGATGAGGTTGGATAGAAACCTCCCTTCCAGGAAGCTCAGGCAATGATGATACACAGCTGGCTGCAGTAGAAATGTAAAATCAGAGTCTTTGTCAGCAGTTGTAGCTTCCTCCCATTATGATTATATTTTTATTGATTTTGTTTTATTTCAATGTTGATTGATTTTTATCATATAAGAACATATGATTATGTTTTTATTCAAAAAATATTTGTTTTATTTTATTTTATATCCTGCTTATCTGTAGGATTTTCGTATTTATAGACTGCTTCTGAGGAAGTCACAGAACAGAAGCAAGGGCCATCAAACCCAGTTCTAGGTATATTTTCCCTCTAATGCCAACATCTCTAACAACATTGCAGTATGGAATCACATGCAGTACTCAGTATAGTAAGATTTCTGTCTCTCAGGAAGAAAACTCTTAATGTGGAGGATCATGGGACAAAATTTAATCTCTAATGAAATTTTGGGGGAGTTTCACGTGACTTTTGTATATCTATACAACTTTATACATGCAGGTGCATATTCTCCCCACATGTTTCTGAAATAGAGAAGAAAGATTTCCCACAGACACAGAGAAAACCTCAAGTGAGTTCAAGGCTTTCCATGGCAGCTCTCTTTATTTCTATTCTGTCTTTGAAAGTGTTGGTTTCATTGGTGAAGCTGTGAACTTCTTTGAAAGTTGAAGAAGACTCTTACATAGCTCATGATCCATGGTTCCACTGGGTCGTGCTGTCCACAGCACTGTGGAGGATGTTTGCCTGGGGAGGCATTGGAGTGAGATTTAGCTTTGAATTCTGACTCGCAGGACCATCCATGCTACACCTCATGCCAGCTGTAAGCACCCAGCAATATCCCCATCTGCTGCTCTTATGGAATGAGTGACTGGCATATAGCTACTGATAAATAACCCATCAGGTAGGCTGGGGCATGCTCTGGCTGTTTGCTGTGGGTTTAAGAACCTGCGATATCTTAAACATAGGGTCCGGGGGCTCCATCACCCAGGAGGCAGACACTGGGAAGGTGGAATGGTTGTTGGTCCATTCCCGTAACACCTGCATCTCCCCCTACAAACGAAGAGCACAAGTGGCTCTGCTCCCACCTCAGCACACCGGCAAGGTGGAATGGTTTTTGTTCTGTTCCCATAACACCTGCATCTCCCCTCTACAAACAGAGAGCACAAGTGGCTCTGCTCCCATCTCAGCACACCGGCAAGGTGGAATGGTTGTTGTTCTGTTCCCATAACACCTGCATCTCCCCTCTACAGAGAGCACGAGTGGCTCTGCTCCCATCTCAGCACACCAGGAAGGTGGAATGGTTGTTGTTCTGTTCCCATAACACCTGCATCTCCCCTCTACAAACAGAGAGCACAAGCAGTTCTGCTCCCACCTCAGCACACTGGGCTGCTATCTCCATGTGGAGAAGGGTTGCTGCCTTGCCAAGGCTGATTTTTAGCTGTGCTGTTTAGGCTGGTGCGGGGGGAAGGAAGGGAGGTGTGAGGGGGACTTCAAAGCCTGAGTTTGTTGAGTGGAGGTCTGAGGGCGAGTTGTGGAAAGCTTTGGCTTAATGAGGTTCTGTGACAGGCCCAGATTGGAAAACAGGACTGGGGCTGACTATGGAACCTGTGTATTTTGCATGTCTCTATGCCATGTCATACAGCTGTGAATAATACTTCCATTTACATTTCCAACTCTTTCCAATCCTGTGTGGATCCTTTTCTTTCCCTCCTTTGGGGATGAGCAAAGAGCCTCTGTCTCACACTGCTCTGCACGTCGACCCGTGGCAGCTTTCACAGGTCTGTGGCAGCTGCTGTGCAGGCTATCAGCTCAGCAAAGTTTTTCAGAGTCTGCACCTGTCTGTCTCTACAAAACTGGGACAAAAGAGCTTCTTAGCTTCTTTTCTTCATTGTGTGTGTTTGAAGACTGCAGAGTTTTTGAGTCAGAGGTCACTTCTAACTGTCAGGTGTATTTAAAGCTGGCCAGGAAATGTTTGTTCTGCCCAGTGTGAAAATACTCATGGTTCACAAATGTTTCCAATCTCTCACTCAGGCAACACAAACACCTTTGGAAGCAGAAGGTACAGCAGACTGGAACAGCAGTCTCAAGGCACTGTGCTGCAATGACACAGCTCACAGACGAGAACTCCTTCCTCATGGGAAAATAATTTCTGTGAAAATGTTGGTCAAAAGAGAGTGCATAAGAACAGTGGCTCAGCTCTGAGAGGATTCAGAAAGAGAAGTGCTAGTTAGCAATGCTTCCTGCTGCTCCATGTCAGGGAAGAATAAAGTTTTTTCACATTATAAGCACTCTGAGCTTTCACCATTCACATGGCACTTCCCTTGAAACTCTTCAAACAGAAAATCCATTTCATAGGAAGGCTCAGAATTCTTGGTCTGTCATGTTTTGGGTACCCTGAGGGAGGGAGATGGCTGCAGCAAGATCCAGAATGCTCCCCGAGCATGAGGAGTTTCATGTTTTATCCCCTTCTCTTATGTTTGTCTCAGAAGTAATAGTTTATGATGTTCCTTGCTTCTCTTGCCTGGGAGAATAATCCATGTATGAAAAATCAGTAAGGAAACAAGCTTCTTGCAGGGCTGCACTCAAGCTTGTCAACAGAAAAGAGGCTGCTGGATGCAGCAGTCAGGCTGTCTTGGTGTGTTCTGTATTTTTCACAGCATCTCACCTGTGCTGTGCTACAGCATTTCTACTATTTCCAGCTTCAGCCTAGCAATGATGAGGCCTTGGCAGAAATGGTAATGAGGAAATAGTGATGGAGACCACAAGGGAGTGTAATACAATTAACTTAATGAATGCATTTCTCCATGCGGGATTCATTTGCCACGGCAGGACCCAAAATCCACCTGAAATGAAGATCACATGCAGCCGCTCCTAGTATTCAGTGAACTCAGATCCTAATTTGATTTTCAACTGTTTATCAAATTTATTTACTTGAAAAATATTGAATAGTACTGTTTTGACTTTATCTTTCCTTGGCCCTTCTCCCAGTCTGTAGGAACAGTACTCATGATGAAGAGAGGTATGAATTTTTTTCTTTTCCTGGAGGAAAAAAGGTTATCTGCAGCCCAACTCATGCATCTGTGTTTTATTTGAGCAAAGAGACAAACCCAAGAGAATCCATTTCCAGCCAAAATCAACAACCTTTAAAAATACAGTCCTGCCCATCGGCTTAGTCACCCTCCCTGCTCCTCATTTAATTGAGTTTAGAAGAAAACAAAGAACTAAAAAGAATACTGTACCAGAGTTTGCAAGGGGAGCCAGAGGAAAAATGACTCACACACTGGGAAGAATTCCACCTGCTCCCATCCAAATTATACTTCCCTGTCAGGCTGGAAGCAGCCAGTGCACTGGTTCCCATGGGAATATTTTCATCTTGAACAACATGCACATTTAAAAACACTTCCTGAGTCTGTCTTATTTATGATTATGTTTGCATTAAGTAATGTCCTCTGAGCATTGCAGGACCTGCCACCGAGTGGGCACTTCTGCCCCCACCCCACCCTTCAACTCTGTTCTGAGCTTTGAAGAAAATTAAGGGAACTAATCATAGAATGGCAGGGGCTGGAAGAACTCTCCGAAGATCATCTGGTCCAATCCCCTTGCCAGAGCAGAATCACCTAGAGCAGATCACACAGGAACACATCCAAGTGGGGGTTGAATGTTTCCAGATGAGACTCCCTAACCTCTTTGGGCAGCCCATTCCAGTGTTCTGTCACTCTCATAGTGAAAAAGTTTTTCCATCTGTCTATGTGGAGCCTCCAGCTTGCACTCATTGCCTCTTCTCCTGTCACAGAATCATAGAATTAACCAGGTTGGAAAAGAACTTTGAAGTCACTGAGTCCAACTTATCACCTAACCCTTCTAATTAACTAACCCATGGCATTAAGTGCCTCATCCAATCTCCTCTTAAACACCTCCAGGGATGGGGACTCCACCGCCTCCGTGGGCAGCCCATTGCAATGTCAGTCATTCTTGCTGTGAAGAACTTCTTCCTAACATCCACCCTAAACCTGTCCTGGCACAGGGCTGTGCTCCAGGCCCTTCACCAGCCTTGCTGTCCTTCTCTGGACAGCTTCCAGTATCTCAACATCTTTCTTAAATTGAGGGGCCCAGAACTGGACACGAGACTCAAGGTGCGGCCTGAGCAGTGCTGAGCACAGGGGCAGAATAACCTCCCTGTTCCTGCTGGCCACACTGTTCCTGATAGAGGCCAGGATGCCACTTGCCTTCTTGGCCACATGGGCACACTGCTGGCTCATGTTCAGTCACTGTCAACCAGCACCCTCAGGTCCCTCTCTGCCTGGCTGCTCTCCAGCAACTCTGTTCCCAGCCTGTAGTGCTACATGGGGTGGTTGTGGCTAGAGTGCAGAACCTGGCACCTAGACTTGTTCAAGCTCATGGCGTTGTGCTGTGCCCACCTGTCCCACTTGTCCAGGTGCCTCTGCAGAGCCCTCCTGCCCTCTAACAGATCCACACATGCTTCCAGCTTGGTGTTGTCTGCAAACTCACTGATGCTGGACTCAATGTGACAGTACCAACAGTCACCACCACTCTCTGGGCCAGGCCATTGGCCATCACCCAGAAGAGTCTGGCTCCATCCTCCTGACACTTATCTTTTATGTATTTATAAACATGAATGAAGTCATCCCTCAGTCTCCTCCAAACTGAAGAGATCCAGCTCTCTAAGCCTTTCCTCATAAGGGAGAGGTTCCACTCCCTTAATAATCTCTTTGGCCCTGCTCTGGACTCTTTCAAGCAGTTCCCTGTCCTCCTTGAACTGAGTGGCCCAGTGTAAGGGAGGCATTAACATCACTAGGTCTGGGAAAGCCATTGAGAAACTCCTCTGTGAAAAGTGTCTTATTGGGAGGCAGAAACAAAGGGTAAGAAATTGATTTGCTTGATGATATACTGTAAAGAGTATGAAACCCCAAAAAAACCCTCATCACATAAAGAAAGGCTCAGTGGATGGCTGCATTAGTGGTCTACAATGCACTACCTAAAGGTAGTTCATGAGTGTTTTTTCCAGTAACTGAGAATCTCTTACCAGGAATGCACAAAGGGATACACTACAGTTAAAAGCCACATGGTCAGTGCACCCCAGTGCCACTACAGCTGTTTTTTTTTGTGCTGCACACCCACAAAAAAGAAACAGAGACAGGGACTGGCCATAAGCAGGTAGAAAGCACAGGCACTTCTTCAAGCTGTTTCTTCAGAGACCTCAGAATCAAGACTCTGTAGGTGCAAACTAGCCTTGGACAGAGGTAGCAAACTAAAACTGCTCCATTGCATTCCTTTGCTTGGTGTCTGAGTGATGGTGAGGAATGGTAGTGGCAACTTGCTTCTACATGGCTCTTGAGGAGGTTGGATTTTATGGATTTGCCTATGCACATGCATGCAGGCAGACAAGGCATGCTGTGTTCTCAACTAGTCAAATGTCAGCAAGATGAATGTAGTTTTACTGTGCCTGTCTGTAGCCCTCTGTACAGATTTCTGTGGTTATGGCCAGCTGTCCCTGGCTATGGCGAGGAGGTGGAGCAATATGATCTATAAGCTCTCTTCCAATTCGAACTACTCTGTGGTTCTCTTAATTATCCTCTGAGGTCTAGTCCTGATGTTGCCACTAATTCGTCTGTGACTGCATGAGTGTTTCTGCATTGCAGACTGTCTCCTACTTAGAGACTTTTCAATAGTGGTATCCATTGAGTCCTCAGTGATTAATTCATTCTTATACAGATGCTGGTCTGATTCTGAAGGAGAATTTAGAATCATAGAATCATAGAATCATAGAATGGTAAGGTTGGAAGGGACCTCAAGGATCATCTAGTTCCAACCCCCTGCCATAGGCAGGGACACCTCCCACTAGTACAGGTTACTCAAGGCCTCATCCAATCTGGCCTTGAACACATCCAGGGAGGGAGCATCCACAGCCTCCCTGGGCAACCTGTTCCAGTGCCTCACCACCCTTACTGTAAAGAACTTCCTCCTAACACCCAGTCTAAATCTCCCCTCTGCCAGTTTAAGCCCATTGCCCCTTGTCCTGTCATTGCAGGACCTTGTAAATAATCCTTCCCCAGCCTTCCTGTAGGCCCCCTTCAGATACTGGAAGGCTACTATCAGGTCCCCTCGAAGCCTTCTCTTCTCCAGGCTGAAGAGCCCCAACTCCCTCAGCCTGTCCTCATAGGAGAGCTGCTCCAGCCCTCTGATCATCTTTGTGGCCCTCCTCTGGACCCGCTCCAACACTTCCATGTCCTTCCTGTGCTGAGGGTTCCAGAACTGCACACAGTACTCCAGGTGGGGTCTGACGAGAGCAGAGTAAAGGGGCAGAATCACCTCCCTTGCTCTGCTGGCCACGCTTCTCTTGATGCAGCCTAGGACTCGGTTGGCTGTCTGGGCTGCATGTGCACACTGCAGGCTCATGTTGAGCTTTTCATCAACCCAGACTCCAAGGTCCTTTTCCTCAGGGCTGCTCTCCAGCCATTCACCACCCAGCCTGTATTTGTGCTTGGGATTGTGCCTACCCAGGTGCAGGACCTTACACTTGGCCTTATTGAATTTCATCAGGTTGGCCTGGGCCCAACTCTCCAGCCTGTCCAGGTCCCTCTGGATGGTATCCCTGCCCTCTAGCAAGTCGACTGTGCCACACAGCTTGGTGTCATCTGCAAACTTGCTGAGGGTGCACTCCATTCCTCTGTCCATGTCACTGACAAAGATGTTAAACAGCACTGGTCCCAGCACTGAATGGTCCATTCCCTAGCATAGTTGATTTTGCAATGTCCCCACACATTTGGTCCATTCCCTAGCATAGTTGATTTTGCATACCATTTATTCTTCTACCTACAAAACAAAGATAACTATTTCATCGTTTGCATTGGAGTTTCTAAAAACATCTGTCCTACGAAATCTGAGTTCGGATGTTATTAGAGCAATTGTGGGTGAAACAAGCACCTACCATGCCAGTGTGTGAAGGTTTGGGAGTGCCCCGTCCCCCCACACTGTGTAAAATGACCCAGACTAGAACTCAGCCGGCTGGAAGTTAAGGACTGAAGCTCTATTTACAGCTCAGCACAATGTACAAGCAGAGATATACACTATATACACAATATTTACAGAAATATACAAGTAAAAGGTAATACAGCAACACAACTCCCCTCCCAGAAATCAGAGACCCCAGGAGGGGCTCCCAACCACCTTTCCACCTTCTCCCCACCCCTGTACCTTACCCCAAGGTTTGCTTTACGTGCAAGGTAAATTAGGAGGATCAGCCAGGGAGGTTAGAAGAAAAGTGGTTAGTGAAAATTAATCGGCAGAAGAACCAGAGCCAGAAGCTGCTAGATCCAGCAAGAGCCAGACAGAGAGTGACTTATCTAATATTTTGGTTATTGTTCCCAAACAATTTCTTAGCAAGTGTATGAGTGAAGTAGACATCATGATGTTTTCCTTTCACAGCCTATAATGTAATTTTCTCTGTTAAAATATTCTAATTAGCCTCAAACCAGCACACAGTGGTAAGAACTCCTACTAGCTTTAGCTTCTATGCAGTTGTTACTACTACATTGTCAGTACTTATTAAAAACACTTTTAAAAAAATGGCCCTAATGCAATGGAACAGAAAAATAAAAACTACATTCCCTTTTTAAATAATGCAGCGCAGTGCTGTATTCCCTTATTGCTGTCAGTCAAAGGAAGACATTTCATTGCTTCAGACCTAGCAACTGGAACGCTGCAGAACATTTCTGCAAGGTTGTTTTTCAAACGAAACTCATCATCTTTAAAAGCCAATCCCATAAGCCTCAAGGTTAAGGGCATGAATCTCTCCGTAGCATATCCATGGCATTGATTTGAGCCAGACGTTTTACATTTTTCATGCCTGAATCATGAGCTGAATCTTTGACTACTGACTCCTGTTTTGGAGTGAAAACATCAAGAAACCTTTTGTGGTAACTGTAGTTTCCTGTCAGATGGAAAAATGTTGGATACTCTCACGAACTTCTGTCCCTCACTGGCTGTATTTCCTGTGTATTTCCCACTTTCTGAGTGGGTTGGCAGGGCGACAAACTTTATTTAATATTCAGTTGCTAATTGGAGAAACTGGGAATGAAGTGGCAGCTTACACAAACTCTATGGAAACTTTTTCTTGCTAACTTGCTTTTCTAAGGCAGGAAGGTGAATGGTAAAAGAGTAAAATAATTGCATTTTGTGCGTAATTCAGACTAGTGCCCTCAGAGCAGGTACTGCTCAACATTTCTGATTTCGTTTGTACTTGGCAACATTCGCTTTTCAGATGTACTTGAGCAGAGTAGGTTTTGTAGTTATCAACAAGAAAAAAAGCAACAACACATCGTGAGAGCTTGAGACAGCCTGGAAGGTTGAATATTTGTATTTCCAGGACCTGATATGACCTTCATTAAAATCTATGGAAAGAATGAAACTGAATTCATTATGAGATACATCAGGACTACAAGTGATTTCTATACCACTGTGGTTTTAATTAGGAAGCAATGTTTTCTCTTTGAGAAAAGGAGATCTAGACTGAGAGGTTAGATGGATAACCATCAGCAACAAAGTCAGAGATCAGATGGCAAGTTGGCCATGCTGGTTTATGGTTGATTTTTTTTGAGAGGAGAAAGTTGGGTTTAAAAAAGTCCTTACCAGGTCTGCAGTACCTTCACAGAAAGTACATGAACGTACACATGAAAAATCATTCATGATCCCAAATTTAGCTGGAAGTGAAGGTTTCTCAGCCTCCTAAAAGATGAGTTAGGATAAGAGTTTAGATCACTAGGTTTTGTGCCCTTTGTTTTTTTATTTTTCTCTTTCCTCCACCAGGAGAATCTTGTACTTAGCTTCCTGCATAAGGCACACTAAATCAGGATCTGTGACACTAATGTTCAGGGGGCATGATTTGAAAGAGTCTCGTAGGAGCCTCAAAAGAAACTCCCGAAAGGATTGGTGCTGCCAGAACAGATTTTGCTTTCTTATGAAGGATTTAATTGAAATTGTGCTCCAAAGTAGACATTTTATTGGTGATGTAGCTGATTGCAGATCTACACATATCCCTTAAGGACCCCTCAGTGCTTCTTCTCAAAACATTTGATCAAAATCAATAAGATATTCCTGTAATTTCTTAGCATTAGGTAGATATTTCTCACATGAGATATTTACAGAACACGACTTATCCTGTATGATGATTAGTAAGAAAGAAACACTCGGCCCTGGTCTTCATGTGGTAGCCACTCAGGTTGTGCACTTCCCAAGGGACTCATAGTGTCATGGCAGGGTTTTTTTATCCTGAGGTTGTTCAAGAAGGCAAACCAGAGACCACTGTTCCAGGGAACATTTACCTTATGTATCTTTTCTAAGTATTGCTGTAGGTGCTCCTTTTCTTTCAGTCTCTCTCTGACCTACACAAAACCGATCAGCTGGTACTGCTGATTTTATTACCTGCTAATGGAAATGCAAGCTTCCAAAGTGGACTGTGTCTGCAAGGTTAAGCAGTTTCACAGAGGAAACACTAAATGTATGGTTGCTATGACCATCTGCCCAAATGCATAAACAGCCACTGCAGTTGGTTTGTAGATCCCTTCTGTGTCCAGAGAAATAGGCACATCATGAACCAGACTCTTCTACTCTTGCTTTAACTGGAGACAACAAAGATTATCCTACTGTAGATAAGAGGAGCTGTAACATCACTGACTTTAGTGAAATTATATGAATTCTTGAAGATGAAAAAGCTGACTTGAAAAAGCTTGATGTCAAGTGAGGCTCCACAACTAGGTATAAAGAGAGGCAAAACCTGGGAAATCATTGCCAAGATCAGAGTTGTATAGTCAATGGTGAAACGAGGAAAAGCAGTACAGTGTCATGGGAATTTACCAGCACTAGGTACCAGGTAGAAAGGAGAATGAAGAAATTCAGGCCTTTTTTTCTGCAGTTCTGTGCATCATTGCAGCTCATTTACACCTTCTGCAAAGACAAATGACAATGTAATGCCATTGTGGAAATTCAGATTGTACTCTTCACCGGTAACTTCTGCTCAGTGAAATCAAACTTCTCTGTTTTCTTTATTACCTGCTGTCTCTCATCCGTGGATATGTACATGCCATAATAAGTCTTAAGGCACAAACTTAACATCCAGCTAAGGAGGCACTTAAAGAATGAAAAAATATGAGAAAATGACCCTTCAATTGTCAGGTAGTAAATTTGCCATGCTAGGGCAATGCTGCTTTTATTTTGGCTAGTGCAAGACATTTTAAGGTATCTTGAACTGGGACAATTTTACTGTCACTCTCTAACTGCTGCTGAATTCATGGTCAGGAGGCAAATTATTTGGGCCAGAAACAGTACATTTTAATTATCCATTTTTCAACATCTACCAAGAATAGATTAAGATTATTAGGGCACAAGCAGAGTACAAATAAGTATAATGTAAAGAATAAATAAACACTCAGGATATAAAGCAGTATAAACTAAGACCTCCCATTTTCAAAACCTTTTGCTAAGATAGTAAAAATGTGTGGGCAGGAAAAGAGTTTTGTATAACAAGACATTGTCTTCTTACTCAAGCAAAATTAGGTTCTTCTTGCCAGACTGCAAGCACAAGTGATTAATTAGTAAAGTAGTATTATAAACTCTTTCCTAAAAGAAATGAAATGTCTTTTATCAGTATATGTAAAAATAATTAACTGTCTGAATGGTCTAGCAAGAGGTGTTTCACATTGTGAAAATCATTTTCCCTTCTCTCACCTGAAACAGCATGTTGATAAGTGATAATACAGGGGAACTCTTTCCCAGTGCTCTGAGCCCAGGATACCAGCAATGAGGACAGTCATGACATGTAAGCTCCATTTTCCAGTGAAAGCCTCAATCAATGTTCCCAGCAAGTGGTACGAGGCCTAAGCCTTCCTCAAGCTGACACCCACATAGTGCATTCCTAGAGAAAGAAAGACAATTTGTAGATAATAAACCTGCTCATCTCTTGAGAACACAAATTTGCTTCCATTTGTGAGTCACTGTATAAAAACTCTGACTGCACATGTACGACTTTCTCATCCTCTCTGTTGAGATGCACCTGGCATGCTTTCACAATATGTGTCTGTCTCCTCCCCATCCACTGTTACAGGTTGCTATAAGCTCACATGTATAAATTCCATTATGACACAAACTGCAGGTTCAGGCAACAACAAGGTCTTTTTACTCCATTATCAGCCATAGTCTGGCTCCAGCTTGCAAAAGAGGCCAGACAGTTCTGGAGGTGTAAAAACAAGACATGACAACCACTATGGAAAGATCAAGTTCAGGGAGGAAGAGCTTTCCTGTGGCCAGTCCTTTGCTGCTGTAAAGCCAAATCTCATGCCTTTCATGTCCCTAAAAAAGGGATGGTGACAAAGTAAGCAGGCAGGTGGAGTAGAGGAGTGAAAGTAAGCTGAAAAGATCCAGTTCTTCCATACTGGTGCCCAGGACATACTGCACTCACGTCTTCTCCAACACTTGTCATAGAGCATTTCATGGAATCATAGAATTGTAGAATTGTCAGGGCTGGAAGGCACACCAAGGATCATCCAGTTCCAACCCCCCTGTCGTAGGCAGAGACACCTCACACTAGATCAGATTGCTCAGAGCCCCACTCATCATGGCCTTAAAGATCTCCAGGGGTGAGGCTTCCAACTCCTCTTTGGGCAACCTGTTTCAGGGTCTCACCACCTTCATGGTGAAGAACTTCTTCCTAACATCCAGTCTGAATCTATCCACTTCTAGGTTTGTTACATTCCCCCCAGTCCTATCACTGCCTGACATCCTAAAAAGTCCCTCCCCAGTTTTCCTGTAGGCCCCCTTCAGATACTGGAAGGTCACAATAAGGTCTCCTCACAGTCTTCTCTTCTCCAGACTGAGCAGCCCCAACTGTCTCTGTCTGTCTCCATAGCAGAGGTGCTCCAGCCCTCTGAGCATCCTCGTGGCTGTTCTCTGTACACACTCCAGCATGTCCAGATCTATCTTGTAATAGGGGTTCCAGAACTGGATGCAGTAATCTAGATGGGGTCTCACTAGAGTGGAGTAGAGGAGGAGAATCAACAAAGCAAAAAATAGTATTGGTGTCATAGTTTTGATTTGGAAAGGATCTTTAAAGGTCATCTAGTCCAACTCACCGAGCAGTGAGCACCTTTAACTAGATTGAGTTCATCATAAGCCTGTCCAACCAGATCTTAAATATTTTCAGGGATAGGGCATCTTCTCAGAGCAACCAGTGCCAGCGTTTCACCAACCTCATCATAAAATAAATTCTTTCTTATATCTAGCCTAAATCTCCCCTCTTCTCATTCAAAATCGTTATCCCTTATCCTATTGCTGCAGGTCCTATTGGAAAGTCTGTCCATAACTTTCTTGTAAGACCTCCTTAAGTATTGAAAGGCTACAACAAGATGTCCCTGGAGGCTTCTTTTCTTCTTTTCTCCAGGCAGTAATAACTCAGCCAGGTGCTTTTCACTGTGAGAGGTGTAGGTGTGAGGAAGGGATACACGGGAAGAGCACCTGAGTGGCACACGTAAGAGCAGGGCTGGCAGAAGAGGACATCTAGTGGTGTTCGGCTGTAAATTGTAAGAACAAACAGGAGCCTCTGTGTTAGTACGGTTCCAGTGCTGGCTCCCGGGCGAAGGTGGTTGCTTTCAAGTGCTCTGTGTCTCCAGGTAGCATTCATATTCTTGCTCTTTGCAACCCAGAGCTATATATCTGCACCACACAAACTCGAGCTATTCATGTACACAGGTTAGAGGCAGAGTTTATGGTGCATATAATTATATATCTCGTAGATGGAGGAGGAGGTCTACTACTGGCTTGTCTTTTGATGTGCTTAATGAATTAAGCTTATTCAAGAGTGTGAAAAAGACCACTTGAAGATTTAGCTTGCCCTATAGCTGCAAAGGGGTGGGTGACTTTATTTGTTGATTCATTTAACCAGGTATTTATTTATTTGTTTTTAAATGCAGCTGAAAATGGAAGGAAGGAGAGCCACTGGGAAGGCTCTCTTTTCTGATTAGCTACACAGCAAGTGCAGCTTCAGGTTGGATTTTCAGCACAGTGCCCTCTCTGGCCCTGATTCAGCAAAGCGCTGAGCTCTGAGGCTGAAGTTAAACACATACTTATGTGCTTTGCTGGACTGGGGCCGGAGTGTTGAGTGCTTTACACAGTCACATCTCAAGTAAACAAAAGTAACTAATAACTCGCCAGTAATTCCAACTCTGTTCTGAGGATTTATTCTATAGTCCTGGAAAATTAATTTGAATGTTGAGCAGTAACCAATCAACAGATTAAATCCAATGGATGTCACAAACTGTGTGGTGAGGTTAATATTGTGAGCATGTCTGCAGCCTGGTAAAACAGACCTTTAAAATTGTCAGTGACATGGACAGAGGAATGGAGTGCACCCTCAGCAAGTTTG
>VWZE01021019.1:109667-135535 GCA_013396675.1 Eubucco bourcierii | reverse complement strand
TGTCCCTGCCTATGGCAGGGGGTTGGAACTAGATGATCCTTGAAGTCCCTTCCAACCTTACCATCCTATGATTCTATGATTCTATGATAAAATTTATCCTCTCACAGTAGACAAAGCAATTTAACACTTCTGTGATTGCCCAAATTGCCAAATTTCATATAAAACCGTTTTTCTTGGAGTCATTGATTTTTCTTTTTTCCTTGGGCTGAAATGTTCTCACATTGAGATAGAAGGAAGTGTCAACCACTGGGAAATCCAAATCTGAAAATTGACGTTATGAGAATAGTGTTTTACCAGGTATCTCTTTGAAAAACTCATTGTAGTGAAGCAGGAAAGTTTGCTGTTACAGATTGTAAGTGGGATTTAGTTCCAGATACATGTAGATGTGACACAGTTATTCACTCCTAGCCATCTGATGGTGACTGGGATGCCTGCAGTATCCTTTCTGACCTCCTGCTTCAGAAAATTGTGAGACGCCCCACCCCCCCCAGTTACCTTGTAATAATAGTGAGTGCCAGGTATCTTGAATATCTTACAGACATCCCTCTCTTGTTCTATCTGATTTCCATTGTCTCTTGCCCTCTCACCGCAAACCACTGTGAAGATCTCTGCTCTATATTTCTGATTACCTTCTCATGGACACAGGAAGACTGCTATGAGGTGCAAATCAAGCACCAGATTCATGCTGATCAAGCCCAGTTTCCCTCTACCCCCTATCACAGGGTATGTGCCCCTGATAATTGTTGTGACCCTCCACTAGACTTACTCTCTCTACCTGCTAACTATGTTTCTTTGGATGTGGTCCAGGATATGGTCTCTGGAGATCTACAGAAGATGATTGTGGTACTTGAACATCTCTGCTACAAAGAGAGATTGAGACACCTGGGGCTGTTTAGTTTTGAGGGAAGGCTGAAAGAGTATCTTATCAACATCCATAAATATTTGAGGGGTGGGTGTCAAGATGAAGGTTCCAATCTCTTTTTGGTGGTGCCCAGTGATAGGACAAGGAACACCAGCTACAAGTTAGAACTAGTGAGTTCTGTCTCAATACTAGGAAGCATTTCTTTACTGTGAGGGTGATGGAGCACTGGAACAGACTGCCCAGATGTGTTTTAAAATGTCCTTCTCTGAAGGCTTTCAAAACCTACTTGGATGTGTTCCTGTGCAGCCTACCCTAAGTGATCCTGCTTTGGCAGAGGA
Organism: Eubucco bourcierii; assembly: GCA_013396675.1. Classification (NCBI taxonomy): domain Eukaryota; kingdom Metazoa; phylum Chordata; class Aves; order Piciformes; family Ramphastidae; genus Eubucco; species Eubucco bourcierii. The sequence goes on along the minus strand of VWZE01021019.1, from coordinate 134,335 downwards.
GGTGGACTCAACGATCTGTGCAGGTCCCTTCCAACTCCTCGCATTTTGTGATTCTGTGATTACTAAGTCACCTTGAGCTTATTAGCCAGCACCCCTATGTCCTTCTCCACAGGGCTGCTGTCAATCCACTCATTGCCCAGTTCCGTTCCAGATGAACTCATTCTTGTTTTGAATAGCCAGTAACATGGTGGAGGGGCCGAAGGACCCCGCTAAGTTCCGCAGCTCGGCTCGGCTCGGCTCAGCTCAGCCCAGCGCGGTCTGGTGCGGCCCATCCCGGAGGTGCCTCGTTCAGCACCCTGGCCAGCGCCGCGGCGCCGCTCCCGTGCGGGCGAACCGAGAGGCCTCGGGAGGGAAATGAACCTTCTCCGTAAGGCGAACTCTTCTCCAGCCTCTTCCACAAAAGCCACACAGCCCCGGACCCTAGGTAGAGGGCGAAAGGGTTTTAAAGGTGTCCATTGACGGGCCTGGGCCACGCTTTTCCTGCTGGGGTGGGAGTGTTGGTGAGTTTTTAAGCATTAATACTCGAACCAGCTGCGATGAGATGTTTATGAGGCTCAGGTCCCAGTGAGCTCTTGTCTTGCATCGAAAGTGCTGCAGAATTCTTAGGAAGTGCCAGGTTGCTTCGTTATGGCATCTCAGACTTCTTTTTTCATTCCACTTTGTCTAACAGTGCCTTGTTACTGCTTGCAATGCTGTTTTCAAAAGAAAGATACATACACGAGCAAACAATGGAGAACTTCTCAGGACGTGATCACAAAGATGTGTTAAGGAGTTGTTGGCATCCCGTGCGTTACCTTGGTATTAAATGGGAGAGGGTGAAAGGGAAACAAAAGGTCTGCAACGCAGGAGACATTAAGACCCCTGAAGATTTACTGCGTTAAACTCACGTGTCCAGTCGTCTTCTTCAGTTGTTTCTCCCCTGGTGATGAACATCAGAGCTCAGATCCAGTTGCCCCTTCTGGAGGTCCCTTCCAGGGTTCTGTGACCGTGTGGTGGGTGGGGATCTGCTACTCTCGAACCGGATGATGACGTCACGCTCTTCCTGCGTGGTGGGGACACTGGCACCACACCTCTGTGCCAGCAGTAGTGATGACACACCCCACACCTGAGGGGCGCAAGGGTACCAGCCCCGGGCCGCTGCCAGGGGGTGCCTGGGAGGACATGGTGCCTCACATGGAATTTCTCTTTCTGCTCTCCGTGCCCTGGCATACCTAAACCAGGTGCCTGAGCAATGAGCTAAAGCATCAAACATCAGAGCAGGTGCTCTCAGGCAGCAGGATTAGATGCCAGAGCTGGTAAGGAAATTATTAGATCCAGTTGCATAGGTTTCATGCAGAGGATAGAAGGCAAGATGCAGTCAGGCACACAGATGAAAGGAGGACACTTTGTTATGACTATTTATACCTCTCAGCAAAACCAGTGGGTGATATAGACATCACTATTATTTTCTTTTCACAGCCAATGATCTAATTTCTCTAATTAAAATATTCCAGCAAACCTCACACCAGCATGAGGTCCTATCCCTGGAGACATTCAAGATTAAGCTTGATTTGAGTTCTGAACAGACTGATCTAATTAAAGATGTCTCCTATCACTGCAGGGGTGTTGGACAAGATGACCTTCGAGGGTACCTTCCAAGTTGATGCATCCTACGATTCTACATAAAAGGCTTTGGAAAGTGTTTTTTGGAGAGTGGCTAATGAAGAAAAATTCTTTGGGCCCTGTGGCAGTCAGGGACACACATCCTTTCTTAATGCTGTATGTACTGCTTGGATTATTGAGTGGGCCAGAGGAAAGGTGCAGAATAGTTGTTAGTGCCCCAGGAGCACCTCGCAGGGCCTCATGCCTGTCCCCAAGGTGCTTTCAGTATCATCAGAGAGCTGACATTTAGAGCATCTCTTGGTGAAAGCACCACTGTTCAGTGTTGCTCACAAATAGCCTGCTACACTGAAATAAATCCTTTTTGAACTAATTTGAGCTGGAAGTCATCCAGGCCCCACTCCTGCAGGGAAATGGAGTCCCAGTTACTGCATGTTCATTTGGCAGCAAGTTAAGGACTTTTTCTACTGAAGGAAAAAAGAAAATTCCAGGAACATACTTTATTATAAACTACTCTGTCATAGTCTATTTTTTTGGCAAGGTGTTAGAGTTGGGAATGCTGCTGTTGTAATGCAGAAGATGGGAGCAGAGAGGAGTGGACCACATTGGTTTCTTATACTTTTCTAAATCTGTGGTGACACATTCATCAATTTCCCTGGGGCCAGGATTGTACTCTAGTTTATTAGCTAGATGACTCTTTCCAGAGGTGTGGATACAGTTGGAAATAGAGTAATCAGTGGTGTTTCTGCACCACCCAGGGAAGCCCTGGGCAGTGATGGCAGTACTCCATCCCAGAAAGACCTTAGCTGCCTGGGGCAAGGCTGATGCTGCTGCCAGCTTCTCCATGCTGCCCTCCATGGGAACAGTACTTCTCTGTACTGCCTTCCACAACACGGAGAGGCTTGATGTGCTCAATTTCTTCATCAGAAGTTTGGGGGTATTTTAATGTGAAATCTTTTTACTTCTATTTACACCACTGAGTCATGGAAATGACTATGTATTTATGCATTATGTAATATATACCTAATGAACTTGCTAGTTTATTCTGGATGAAGACTGTGCTGTGTGAGGAAAAAACAATAATTTAAAAAATGAGGTTTAGAATCACAGAATCATTTAGGTTGGAAAAGACCCTGAAGATCACTGAGTCCAGCCCTGCTAAGCCCACCACTAAAACATGTGCCTCAGCACCACATGTATAAGCCTTATAAATGCTGACAGGGATGGTGACGCCACCACTTCCTCAGACAGTCTGTTTTTCAGTTCTTAACAGCCCCTTCAGTGGAGAAACTTTACCCAACACCCAACCTAAACCTCCTCTAGTGCAACTTGAGGCTTTTTCCTTTTGTCCTATGGCTAGTTACTTGGGAGAGACCAACACCCACCTCACTACAGCCTCCTTTAAGGTGGTTGCAGAGGGCAATAAGGTCTCCCCTCAGCCTCCTTTGCTCCAGGTTAAACAACCACAGTGTTTGGTGTGCAGCCTCACCGGTGCTGCAGTGCAGGGGGACAATCACTCCCCGGTCCTTCTGGCCACATTAGTTCTGATACAAGCCAGGTGCTGTTGGATACAAGGCAGGATGCTCTTTCCTTCATGGTTCTGTGCAGGCCTCTTTAAAGAAGGCAGTGTCTCACATCCAGCAGCTACCTGCTGAGGTGCATTTCAGGAATGAGAATCTCTCATTGCCTTTTAACCATGTTTTAAGGTTTCCAAGGTACTTTACAGAGTACCTTGGATCAATGTGTAGTTGATCTGACTCATGCAAAGCAGTGGTGATGAGTTCACTCTTAGATCTGTAAGTTATGGACGTAGCCACCTTCCATTCCTATGCAAAGACCATCTCAGTGGTAACAGCTTTTTATGTGTAATTTGTACCCTACAGCACTCCTTGCAAGGAGTAAGAATCTTGGTACTTCCACTTCCCCAGTGATATGTCTGGAGGTCATATTAGAAGTCTGTAGAGTGTTAGGATGCAGAAGCTGTATAAATAAAAGAGAAGCAGGATCTAGACTGAGGCACAGGGCACTTAGCCAGCCACACTGCTTAGCTGGTCACCTCATCTCTGGTTTTTCTTTGCTTTTCAAGGACATCTTCTAAGCTGCCACTTACTATGAAAAATAATTACACCAGGATATTTTCATTTCATCACAGAGATATTTATTTTGATGACTACTGTCGATTAAGTAGTAACTTCAACAGTTTTTTTAAAAAATGAAACATTTATTTTAAAAGGAAATATCTCAAAAAATTCATGAAGTGGGTTAATTATGTGCAGTGTCTGCTGTGTTCCTTGGATCTCCTAAGAAAAACAATAATTCAGGCTCAGTCACAGCCATCTGATCTTTGTTTCATTTGCAGGGGAGGTAGGAAAAAGCTGGATTTGGGTAAAGAACTTATAAGACAAAGTAAATACTGGGCTAGGTTAAAAAAAAAAAACCAAAACAAGAAAACCCACAAAAAGCTGAGTTCATAAAAGGAGGTAAATACTGGCAGATTACATAGTTGGCTGAGAAGAAACCTGGCTAGATAGGTATGAGACAACATCAGGGACTCCAGCCCAACAAGCAAATCTGTAACTGATTTTACATAGATTAACTTGGGATAACTGCAAAGACTCTGGCCACCTTCAGCCTGCTGTACTGTTCATTCATAGCTTCTGAGATGCAGGCACTGGGAATCTCTGCTGCATGAGAATCATTGGACAGGTCACCTGTCTGGAGGTGAGGATCTTGTAGCTGTGGAGTGCCCTTCTTTAAAGATCTGCTTTCCAGGGTCTGAGGATCAGGGATCTGCCTTCATCCTATGCCAGTATTGTGCCCAGGTGGCCAAGAAGGCCAATGGCATCCTGGCCTGCATCAGGAACAGTGTGGCCAGCAGGAGCAGGGAGGTCATTCTCCCCCTGTACTCTGCACTGGTTAGGCCACACCTTGAGTACTGTGTTCAGTTCTGGGCCCCTCAATTTAAGAAGGACATTGAGGTGCTTGAGCGTGTCCAGAGAAGGGCAACGAGGCTGGGAAGAGGCTGAGGGAGCTGGGATTGTTTAGCCTTGAGAAGAGGAGGCTCAGGGGGGACCTTCTTGCTGTCTACAACTACCTGAAGGGTGGTTGTAGCCAGGAGGAGGTTACCTTCTTCTCTTAGGCAACCAGCACCAGAACAAGAGGACACAGTCTCAAGCTGTGCCAGGGGAAGTTTAGGCTGGAGGTGAGGAAAAAGTTCTTCACTGAGAGAGTCATTGGCTACTGGAATGGGCTGCCCAGGGAGGTGGTGGAGTCACCGTCCCTGGAGGTGTTCAAGGCGCGTTTGGATGTGGCACTTGGTGCCATGGTCTAGTCTTGAGGTCTGTGGTGATGGGTTGGACTTGATGATCGTTGAGGTCTTTTCCAACCCTCGTGATACTGTGATACTATAAAAAGCAGCTTGAGGACACAGAACCACAGACTGGTTGGGCTTGAAAAGGACCTCTGGAGATTGTGTCACCCAACCTCCCTGCTCAAACAGGGCCACCTGTGGCTGACTGCCCAGAACCATGTCCAGACAGTCTTTGTCTCTGAAGATGTAGAGTGCACAGCACCTCTAGAGTGCACAGACCCTTGTCAGTGCTAGGTCATGCCTGTAATAAAAAGTGTGTATCTTGATGTTCAGATGGCACTGCCTCTATTTCAGTTTCTGCCCACAGCCTCTGGTCCTGGCACCGTGCACCTGTGAAAAAGGCCTGGCTCCATTTTCTTTGCACCCTTCTTGCAGGTATTTATATGAATGGATAATATCTTTCTGAGTCTTCTTTTCTACAGGCTGAAGTCCCAGATCTCTCAACTTTTCCCCACACAATTGCCCCCCCCCCCCCGAACTGTAATTACCCTTGTGGCCCTTGGGTATATCCGTGTCTCTCTTGTACTGGGGGGACCAGCACTGGACCCAGCACTCCAGGTGTGACCTCACCAGTGCTGAGTGGAGGAGGAGCCTCACCTCAACCTGCTGGCAACAATTCTCTTAATGCTTCCCAGGATACTACTGACTGCCTTCTTTACATCAAGGGCACATTGCTTGTTCATGTTCAGCTTTGCATCGCCAGGACCCTTCAGTCTTTTCCTGCCAAGCTTCTTTCCAACTGGTCATCTCCCAGAATGTGGTGGTGCCTGAGGTCGTTGCTCTCCAGTTGCAGGACTTTCAGTGCCCTGTGCTGAGCTGCATGCAAGACATGCGAGGAGACAGAAGAAGGGATCTGGCTGTACTCTGAACAAAGGAGGCAATTTCCCTGCCTTGGAGCAGATTGAAATCTGGATCTCAAACTGAAGGCATAGCAATGCAGACAGGTCCCAGGTTCTGTCAGCCTGGTTAAGGGACTGGAGTCCCCACAGAACCTCTGCACTGTGCTCCGTGCTGGCCCTACCTTTATGCAGTTCATTCTCCAGTTTGGCAAAGGCTGGGTACACTCCTGTGGTGTCATTGAAACTGGGACAGAGGATTCCAGCTACTTTTTCCACTTCTACTTTAACATGACAGAGGAAGAACTTTAAAATTACAAAGTTCTGAGGTATTTCAGTGCTTCCTCCCTCACTTGGAAGCCAGATATAAACAAGTAGTTCCACAAGCAGCAGAAGTGATGGCGCCTGGTTTCCTGCCACCTTTTATCTCCTGTTTTGCTTTTTGCACACCCATGAATGTAAGCTTTGTTCCAAGCATTTCCCATGGTGTGATTCCTACACTGTGTCTCCTCCCACTGAAACCCTTCCATGAGCCCCTCCATCCACATGTGAAGAGGTGAGATAGACACCTAGGCTTGTACCAACTCCAGGCAGTGAAGAGCCATACTCACACTGAAAATAATCTGAGCAGTAAAGCAAATGTTTCTAGAAGTGCACATTTCAGACATTTCTCTTCCACAGACTCCCTGTAGGAGCAAAGGGACCATCCTTCAATGGCATGGGTGCTCTGGGGTTGTTCTAGACATGCCACAGCTTTAGTTCCGCTTGGCAAATTCTACTTTTCTATCTGGAGCTGAACCTTGACAGAATTGCTTAGAAGCAGCATGCAAAAGGAAATATTTAGAAAAGAGATTATTGGGGAAAGTGTATCTTTGTGCAGGGCTCAGTAAATATGGGTGGCAGATGCTGGGAATGACATACTGCACCAGGTGTTTTCTGTACGCTAGGCAAAGCGAGCACACTGCATCTATTTGCTAACCTTTCTGGCAGGTGCCAAAGGGAGGGCTCATATACATAAAATTGTAATGTCCATAAGCTTTCAAGTATGAAAGGCAGATTGATCACCCTGCAGTTATGGGTCCCATTCTCAGCTGATGTAAAATGATGTAATCCCACCAGACTCGGCACAATTACGTTGATTTATGCCAGCTAAGTGTATCATACCTACACCTGTACTTAATTTGTTTTGCTAATTAGGATTGAGATCAGAATATAAACAGTCTCCAGCACTCCTTCAGGAGCTATTCCGTTCTTTCCATTGTTGGTAGAAAGAAATTCCACAACTCTGACATCCTAAATTGGAATCTGGTACATAACTGTGCACGACTGTACAGGAGGAGGACTTGAGAGGCTGTTTGTAACTTTTGTTCTCTGTCATTTGGGAATTAAAACCAACTACTAACAGCATAAGTGGCTCCCAAACAACAAAAAAACCCAGCATTCAGCTTGGAGTAAGTTTGATGGGATCAGCATGTTAATGATCTTCTGTGGGTCTTGGAAAACATAATGAAGTAGTTGGAAATAACTTAGAAACAGTTACAAGCCTCTAAATCAAATCCAAACCCTTTGGAGTTTGCTAATGTGCCTTAGTGATCTCATAAGTCCATGTGACGTGCAAAGAATATCAAGAGTAGTTTTAGAGGTGCTTGAGACCTTCAAAGCCATCGAGTGGCTTCCCTTTCCAAATTATATTCTCAAAAGTGGTTGTGTACTTAGGAGCCTAAAATAGATAGAAACTAGAAGAGCTTCTGTCACTCAGTGATTTACCAGAGCCGAGCTGTGCCCAGAAAGTGCCCATGCACTCGACCAGTCACTTGAGCACAGTGACTGAAATCAACAGAGGCAGAAGAAACAGGAAAGTTGTAGAGTGACTTTTTACAAGGACATACAGTGGCAAAACAAGGGTAACACCTTTAAACTGAAGGTTTAAAAGAAGGCAGATTTAGATGAGATGCAAGGAAGAAATTTTCATCACGAGAGTGGTGAGACACTGGAACAGGTTGCCCAGAGAGGTTGTGGATGCCCCCTCTTTGAAAGTGCTGAAGGGCAGGTTGGATGTGGCTTTGGGCAACGCAGTCTAGTGGAAGGTGTCTGTGCCCATGGCAGGGAGATTGCAACCAAGTGACCTCTATGATCCCTTCCAAGTCCAAATATTTTGTGGTTCTATGACTAGTTAGGACTGTGTGACCATGTAGTGACTTCTATGGATGTGCTTCCAAGGCTGAAGTCAGTTGGGCACTTGCACTGCAAATTGCCATCAGAATTTGCAAAGCCTGTTGCGGGAGTGCTCTGCAATCCCAGTTCCCAGCCTGTTCCAGTGCTAAATGACCCTTCTAGTGAAGAAATTTTTCCTGATATCCAAACTAAACCTTCCCTGGTGCAAGCCAAGGCCATCTGCTCTTACCCTATCACATGTTTCCTGGGAGAAGAGGCCAGCCCCCACCTCACTCTAACCTTTTAGGGAGTTGAAGAGAGCAATGAGGTCTCTACTCAGCCTTCTGTTCTCAACAGGCTGAGCAACCCCAGCTTCCTCAGCCCCTCACAGAACTTGTGTTTAAGATCCCTCACCAGCCTCATTGGCCTTCTCTGGACACACTCCAGAGTTATCCCTCATGGACCTTGGATTTGCACAGATGGTTAAAAGCATCCAGAGACTGCAGTGGAGAGGGAAGTGCCCACATCATGGCCTGGGATGAGCTTGTACAGACATAGGCTGGCCACTCCCTGTAGAAGCTGAGAGCCAGGAGTGGCCTTCTCCTTTCTGAGAGCCTCGAGCAATGTTTGATTCAGGCAAAGGCCACAATGAGGAGTCTGTAGAGCATGAAGCTTTAACAGCAAACAGGAAGCAACCAGCACAGCTGAGGCCTCCCCAGCCCCACCACGAATTGCTGGCACAGCTCACACAGGCATCAGGGCAGAGTTCTCCCTGGGCTGTCTGCACAAGCCAGCCTGTGCTCCATGGTGGGGGATGGAGGAAGCAGCTGGAGCTGATTCACAAGCTGCTCTTGCTCTCCCTCCCTGGGCTGAAGGTCTGCTTCACTGTTAATCTCCATGGGCTGCAGGAGGATCTCTGCTCCAATGTACTTCACCCCCTTCTTCACTGACTTCAGTGTCCACATAATTCTCCATCTTGCATCCCACTGCAGGTTTTCCAGCAAATTCTTTTTCTCTCCTTCTCTCTGCCCTCCCCTCCACCCTAAATGGTTAATCAACCACCATGGTTGATTAGCTTTGCCTTGGCCAGCATCAAGGTGAACTTGGAGACAAGGAAGCTTCTATCAGCTTGTCAAAGGAGCCACCCCTATAGCATCTCTCCTGTTACCAAAACCCTACCACACAAACTCAACACACAACTGTAAATGCTTGAGTAACTGTAAGAAAATCCCATGGGAGGCCAAAGGCAGCGACACAGCTTGGTGCTTATATTCTGTCCCTTAAGAAGAGCAGAGAAAGAGAACAAAGGAGATGATACAGGTTTAGCAGGCTGTGGAGAGGTCTTTCCTGCTTGTCCCAAATAAGACAGCCTCTGTCCCCACACACTGACTAGAATCTCATACCTGAGAAAGAAGCAGCAGCCTCTTAATACTGGAGAAGGGGAGACTAACAGAGATGGTATTCTCTGAGGACTGTGAGTAGCCTCATTGCATTTTTTCCTCCTTTTCAGTCTCCCTTCAAGGCTCCAACCCATCTGCAGTAGGTTTCTGTACAGAACTATGACTCAACAAGCAATGTGTGGCCATAGCATTTTGGGACATGGTTTCATGCCCATGGTGGTGTTGGGTTGAAGGTTGGACTTAATGATCTCAGAGGGCTTTTCCCAACCAAAGCAGTTCTGTGGCAATACAATACTACTCACCCATGAGCTTCCATTTCCACCAAACACTTAAGCTCATCATGAACGAGCAGAAAGAATCAGCTAAACACAGAGGAGCTCAACCTAAGTAAGGAGGCCCAGCCAGCACCCATGGGTGATGTTAGAGCAAACATCAAGCCTAGCCCTACCTAGCCAGGGGGCCACCAGGCCCCCTGGCCTTTGATTCCCCTCCACCATTACACCAGTGTGCACCATAGGGACTCACCTCTGGTAGCAGGAGGAGGATCCTCTGCCCATCTGGGCAAGCTTGGGACTGCTGCCTTCCCTGGGGCACATTATAAAGGGGAGTGGGGAGGGCAAAGTGGTCACACCTGGGGTGGGAGACTCCAACAGAACCCAGGTGCTGTGGGTTTGGGGGATAAATGGGGAAAATGCAGTGTGGGGTGGGATAGGGGAGGTGGTGCTGAAAGGAAGGATGTGGAGAGGAAAAGGATGGAGATGAAAAGAGGAAGATGGGGGGAAGAGAGAGAGGAAAGGAGGGAATGCCAAAGGCAAAGGGACAGCTGCAGAAATGAGTGAGAATAAGAAGGAATTGTTTGAATTTCCTTGATGCTGGGAGCCAGTGGCTGAGAAAGCAGAAGGCAGAAATGAGTTGTTGTAAGGAAGAGGCAAGGATTGTGTTGAGATGGGGGCATGGAATGAGGGCTGCAAAGGGATTGGTAACTGTTCCTGAAACTTTGCCTGGTACTGCTGTGGGAAAGGAAGAGCTACCTCTACAGTCACTCAGGCCCTTCCTGACAATGCTGTAATTTAGAGATGGTTTATGCAAACAGCAGGGAAGAAAGTGAGACTCTCTAACCAGCTTGCAGTTGCTGAAAGTGTGGGTTTGCTGATCATTTGAGGGTTAGCATAATTTTTCTATTGATCCTGCAAAAATCCTTTGTGATTTCTGACAGAGCATTTTTTTCTCATCCTGCTCAGTGGAAAATATTGTCTGTTCTGTCATTCATAGACCACAAAGAAAATGATCCCCAGAAATACCTCCACACAATAATTGGCCACTTCTTAATCTTCCATAGCTGAGAAAAGAACACAGAAAGCAGTCCTTGCAAATAGAAATGTTGTTTACTGTCGTATATGATAGCAATGATGTATCATATAACACCTTACCAGAAATTCCAAAGTTATCTTTGAAGTATTATATCTTGTTCATCATTTCAATAAAGTTTTTTTTTCGTTTTTTTTTCCCCATTTAATTTTATTAACTGTAAACTTGGCTTACCAACACTCACATACATTCTTCATCTTGTCCCTAGAGATCATACTCTAAAGAGATTTAGAGGCTTAAGAAGGCAGGTAGGACCTGTGAGCTCTCTTCTAAGGTGGTTTTTGAAACCTCAGAGGGTAAATCCATGTTTCTTTAAGCAGTAGGAAGTCTCCTCTGAGCCTTTAGGGAAACAGCCTCATGGAAATCCAAGTTGATTAAAATGTGCTGTTAGATATGTCTTGTAATCCTCAGAGGCCAGCAGCAGACTGGCCTCAAAACATCCACTGGCCCTAATATAGAATACCTTGGGTTTTGGTGACAAACACATTGGGATTTTCCTGCTTCTTTTGGGAACCTATGAGTTGAAACTACCTCAGCGGAGCTAATTACTTTTTCCTGTAATTCATCTTAAAGTTTCCTTTGCATAACTCCATCCTATTACTCATAGTCTTACCTCAGGGCCCATGGTCCCTCTGAGATTTACCATGACGTATGCTGGTGTGCAGTACATACATAGCTCCCCTCTGTCCCCTGCTGCTGTCATTAGCTCATGTTACATTTGGCTAGGTTTTGAAAATGGTTTTTTTCTGATGTAATAGTTGCTGTGTCCTTAGCATGTAATTAATTGCTGGTTTGCATGAAGTTTCTGCTAGTTCTTGGATGCTTTTGTTTTGCTCACTTGCCACCCACCTGAGCAGTGTGTAAACTTGAACTGCTTGCTAAGCAGAGTTGCGGGAAAGGGGCAGCAAACCCATGCAATGCTAACCAAACATAACCCCTCCTGGACTCCGTGTGCCTGAGTCATGCAGCATGAAGTCGTTATCTTTCCTTTCCAATGGCATTTATTTCCTTCACAACTATATTAAAGGTGAAATAGAAGCGGAGTCTTCATTGAAATTGAGTGAATAGGCTCTGCAGAATTTTACATTTGAAAGGAAATGAAAAAAAAGCAGAAAACCTTTATCAGTGCTTAAACCCCTCCATTTTGATACTGAGGGACACACAGAAAATTGAGTTTGTTTGGTTGGTTGGTTTTTTTCCCCCAGTTAATAGGGCACAGGAGATAATATGCAGGGCAAAAATATAGAAAGAAAAGAAAAGTGACATTGGACTTGTGGAGAACTTTCCGAGTTCATTTCGCTCACAGATGGCACTCTTGGTACCTACAGCAGGGCCAATTAGCATAACTCTGGACTTCTTTCAGCACCATTACATTCACACGTCTGCAGCTCATCAATTTTCCCCCTCACTTTCGCAGCTCCAAGTGTCTTGCCCAGCAGGTGACATCTCTGTAATGGCAGGAGGTGGAAGCCACCACTGCATCTCTTACTTCAGGAGGTTTTCAAGGCTTTCCACAGGGATTGCCCTCAGCACAAAACAATCTGTGCCACTCGCCTGGTGGGGCTGCGCTGTAGTTCTAGTGCTTGTGCCACAGGAGGAACTGCTGCAGAGGTCTGTGCTGTGTGCTGCAGGACAAGGCTACCACCACATCACCTGCCTCACACATGCGGTGTTTGGGTACTTGAAAGAATCATGAGAGCTTTCTTTAAANGCCCCCCCTTTGCATGTCCAAGCCCTTTTTAGCACCATGATAAAGATCAAGTTACAACTAAGCTGTTAAAAGGTGAGGTTAGACAATGGCCAACAGAACCCTACAGAGGAACAGCCATACAGGCTGCTCAGCAAAGCAGCCAGAAAATGTGAGCTGCAAGCTTTGGTAGTATAAATATGAGGGTGATAACTATAGCCTGTGTTAAGAGCTAAAGGCTGTGTTTTGCCAACTAAACCATTCATTTTGTTAGAGATGCAGTAAAAGGAGGAGGAGCCTCTTTCCCGGTATCTGGGTGACTGCTAGCTGTAAACTCCTACAACTTCTGTAGGAGCTGTCCAAGTGAGTGCAAGAAGAGCTCTCGGTGCACTTGGCATCAGGGCTTCTCTTGGCATTTTGACCACTCAAAATCCTCCAACTATTGTGTTATCCCATACTTGAGGATGAATTCTGTGCCAGTGACTCAGAAGAATGAGAGCTGCTACTTGCTTTACAAAAAGGGATAATAATCACAGAATCACAACAAGGATGATAAATCAAGGGAAATTACTTTATCTATTTGGACCATTGAAGTTCTATTACATTCAGTTCTTTATCAGATACTTTCCATTCCAGTGGACTACAAAGCTTTACAATCAGCAAAATAAAGCACAGCAATCTTCAAAAAAACCTGCAATCACAACTGACATCCCCAAGATAAACACTGTCAGTTAAAAGCGTCTTTTCTTTTTGTGCTCTTTGATAACTCAGATGACTAAACTCCAGGAAGTGTGAAGAACTGAACTCCCATTGGAAGTTCATAGTCCAGCCAATAAAATCCATCCACACATAAAATTTTATGAGGGAAGCCAATCACTTTGGTGGCACTAACCTGGCGACATGAGACAATACATTCTACTGTCTATGGTTTTGTGGAACAAGTAAATGAGATTCAGGGCACAATCTCCTGATCATTTAGATTCCACTTTGGATCCTGACAGCGTAGCCAAGAGGAAGACAGAAGCGAGTCCTTATGGAGTATGAAAAGGTAAGTCAGTATTAAATAAACACCCCAGTGCCTTCCAATTTAAGACAAGAATATCTGAAAAAAAAAAACAAACCAGAGATTTACAAAATGAAAGCTAATCTAACAGCCTGTTAAACAGCTTGGACAGTTGCTTCAGCAGAATTTCAACACATATCTAAGATATAGGGAAACTGCACAAACAGCATGGAAAAATAAAACACCTTATTTTTGTACTTTAAAGCACCATAAAATTCTTGACTGCTGCAATGGATTTTGAAAATGTGCAGTTTAGTAAACTTGAATGGAGTTGGGTGAGCAGCTTACTAATGAGTAACATTGACTGTTTGAACTGCACCAGGAGCAGACTAACAAAAATGCCCAAATGATTCACTGTTTCTTCTCATCTACCCTCATGCTTCACCATCTCTCCGTGGGATGAAGTGCTGCTGCTCCTGGCTCACATAAGGTTCCTCTTACCCATTTCAGTAGTTAGTTGAAGTGTGGAGTCAATGCAAGCTGGAAATTAGGTCCTGACTTTCTCTGTCCACAGTCAGACTCGCAGAAGGTCAGGGGCTGGGAGTGACCTCCAAAGCTCATCCAGTCCAACCCCCCTGCCAGAGCAAGATCTCCTATACCAGATCACACAGGAACACATTCAGGCAGGTTTTGGATATCTCCAGAGAGGGACACTCCACAACCCCCCTGGGCAGCCTGTTCCAGTGTTCTGTCACCCTCACAGTGAAGAAATTCTTGCTCACATCTAAATGAAACTTCCTATGCCTCAGCTTCCACCCTTTGCCCCTTGTCCTGTGACTGGGCATCACCCAGTAGAACCTGGCTCCAGCCTCCTGGTACTCACCCCTGACATATTTATAAGCATTGCTGAGGTCACCTCTCAGGCTTCTCTTCCCCAAGCAGCACAGCTCCTGCTCCCTCAGGTTCTCCCTGCAAGACAGCCTCAGCATCTTTGTGGCTCTGCACTGGACTTTCTCAAGCAGTTCTATGTTCCTCTTGAACTGAAGGGCCCAAGTCGGACACAGATGTGGCCTCACCAGGGCAGAGCAGAGGGGTAGGAGAACCTCTCTCGACCTACTAACCACAGCCCTTCTAACCCACCCCGGAAAGGCATTGCCCCTCCTGGCCACCAGAGCACATTGCTGGTTTGTGGGCAACCTCCTATCAGCTAGGACCCCCCAAATCCTTTTTTCCTTTGGTATCTTCCAACACATCAGTCCCCAAGCTACACTGATCCCTGAGGTTGTTCTTTCCCAGTTGCCAGACTCTATACTTGCCCTTGCTGAACTTTATTCCATTTCTCCCTGCTCACCCTTCCAGCCTGTCCCAGTCTGGCTGAATGCCAGCACAGCCTTCTGCTGTGGCAGCCACTGCACCCAGCTTGGTGCCATCAGCTAGCCTGATCACAGTGACTCTGTGCACTATGTGCTCACGAGTTTCTCTTTATCCACAGGTTCTGGAATGGCCTTGCAGAGTGCAGTCTTTGCTGGTGCTGCTTGGTCTTTTGAAGCTGGCAGATCTACCTGCTGTTTGTGTCTCTAAATGATTATTTTACAACAATCAAATAAATCAAATAAATGATTAATAACCAAGTGAATGATTCTTTTACAATAATAAGTGTAGAACTAATCCTGTTACAAGTAAAATTTGGCCTTAAACCTGAAGATTAAGCCAAAAGGCACAAAGCAGCTAATTCACAGTCCTGAAAGACAACTGCTCTGTGCCAACAGCCTCACATGCCACATTGTACATCGAAGCCTTCTTTAATTCACAGAAACTCACGTTCTTTCTGGAATTCTTAGTCTAGCGTCTTAAGTAAATAAGATACATGTGGGCACTTCATTCCAGTTCTCCTCTGGAAAGAGATTTTGGGGTTTTTTTAATTTTTTTTTTTTCTTTAAAGAAGTTACATTGATTCCTCCAGTTAGTAATGTGGATTTGTGGAAGGGTAAAGTTACCCCTAAAATCAAATCAGCAGACTAACTCAGAAGGTTTGGAAGCAAAGTGAAGCTATTTCTTCACAGCAAACAAAAACCTAAAAGCATAAAACACAATGAATATGTACAAAACATATTTACATATGTTTACAAAGTAGAGACAACACAAGGACTCTCTTAAGGAGCCCAAACACTCCTCTGGACAAACCCAAAGGGGCTTCCAACAGCTGCCTTCTTTCCCCTCCCATTTCTTTCCCTCTCCTGTTACCTCTCAGACAGTTTGTGCCAGCAAAACATGCAGGACAGAAGTAAGGGTTGTGCCAAGCAGAGTTGCAGAGGAGAGAAGCGGAGAAGAAAGAGACAGAGGGACCTGGGGGTGCTGGTAGAGAGTAGCTGATGATGAGCCAGCAGTGTGCCCAGGTGGGCAGGAGAGCCAATGGCATCCTGGCCTGGATCAGGAACAGTGAGGGTAGCAGGACAAGGGAGGTTATTCTGCCCCTGTGCTCAGCACTGGTCAGGCCACACCTTGAGTCCTGTGTCCAGTTCTGGGCCCCCCAATTCAAGAGAGATGTTGAGGTGCTGTAAGGTGTCCAGAGAAGGGCACCAAGGTTGGTGAGGGGCCTGGAGCACAGCCCTGTGAGGAGAGGTTGAGGGAGCTGGGGGTGTGCAGACTGCAGAAGAGGAGGCTCAGGGCAGACCTCATTGCTGTCTTCTGTCCTTTTCCTGACTGCCTTTCTCTGACAGAGAGGGGTCACTGGGTTATAGAGCAGCTGCTATAGTTTAGCCCCAGATACTGGCTGAACACAGTGACTTAGCACACAAGCAGAGATTCACCGCTCATCTGTTTTCAAGGCAACATCCCAGAAACTTTCCCCTAGTGATGAGTTTGAACTCTGTGTTTGTTACCACATGGATATTTCATCAAAACCCTCAGCACTAGAAGCCTCAGCATCAGTTCTCACAAGGCCTGTATGCAGGCTTTCACTTCATGGTGGGCTTGTGGTCAGGAAGATCTAAATATCAGCTCTGACTGGGACTTTCAGCCACTAGAGCAGAGAAAAGTCCTTAGGTGCCCAGGCTGTTTGCATTGCTTTGCTCCACCTCCACTCCTTGTGGAGTAATCAGAGTCTCTTCCACTCTGCAAAGAGCCAAGTACAGATCTTCTTGAATGACCTAAGCCCAGATAAAAAACTCTCCTAGTTGAAGAGACGTCTTTTAAGTGGGCAATCATTTAACCTCAGTCTGAACTTGAGTCCACTGCACTCAGACGTGGAAATGACATTTTGATCCCACTCACAGTATCACAGTATCACAATGTAGACAGTACTTGAGTGACTTGTTACAAAAATGTGTTCAAGTGCTGATCTCAGCTTCTTTCCACTTCTTTCCATATACTCGTGGGGAAGGTCAGGTTAAGTGCAGTTGTTTGCATAAAAAGAAAAATGAGGCAAAACCCCATAAGTAGTTCTGCATACGTGTGCCCTTGAACACGCAAAAGCTTCATCTGTGATTCACATCTATGACACATCAAGCACATGAAGGTAATTCTGTCCTAAACATGTGCACAACATCAGAAAGCAAGACTAGGCAAGAAGAAAGTCAAAGCATGCTCAGTTCAAGATACACAGACATCCTTGTATTCCCAAGTTGTGAAGAGTGGTATAGAAAAACATAAGTAAGGTAGGACGTCTGTGGAATCAGTTTGAAAGAAACAAATACAGAATAAAGTTGGCTTTATTTGAAGCAGCTTGACAAGGGACAAAAGCTGGACAGACAGAGCAGAGCTAAGAGGGTGTGCTGGTTTGAGGCTAATTGGAATATTTTAATGAAAAAAATAGATTATAGGCTGTGAAAAGCAAACACTGGTGATGTCTGCTGCACTCATAGGCTTGCTGAGATGTGTAAAAACAAGGACACAAACATAGATAAGGGAGAGAGTCTCTCTCTGGGAGCTGCTCTGTCTTCTGGCCTCTCTGCTAACCCAAATAGTCACTCTGCTTCTAACCCCTCTGTCCCATCCTCCAAACTTGCCTTGCACATAAGGCAGACCCTGGGGTAAGGTAGAGGGGTGGGGAGAAGGTGGAAGGGTGTTTGGGAGCCCCTCCTGGGGACTCTGATTTCTGGGAGGGGGATTGTGTTTCTGTATTACCTTTAACTTGCAATTTCTGTAACTATTCCTGTATATAGTGTATAGATCTGCTTGTACATTGTGCTGAGCTGTAAATAGAGCTTCAGTCCTTAACTTCCAGCTGGCTGAGTCTAGTCTGGGGGATTTTTTTTCATTGTAGGAAGGGGCAGGTAACTCCCAAACCATCAAAGAGGGTACTTGGCTGTGAGGACATATAGTTAGGCCTAGACATGAAGGCTGAGGTGCAGAGATGCCAATGCTTTTCTGCCTTCTGTATGGTCTCATTCCCCATCCCTGAGTGTCAGACTTGCCTTTTCCCCTTTCTTGGTGGGCACGAAGAACAACAGAGCCAGCACTGTGGGTACCCGAGCTGGCAATTAGGCAGTGTAAGCTAATAGGGAAAGTCAATGGTGCAGAGAAAGTACAAGCCTGAAGAGCCTTCTGTGTTCTCCATTCACAGAGGGACCAGCCCTGGGCACTGCTGGCATCTGTCCAGAAAGGCTTGCATGCTATTGCATATCATTTGTTGGCGGAAAGAGAGGAGTGTTGTACCCGCAGCGGCTCGGGTGGCCATGGTGCCACACCAGTCACATTCCCTTTGTCAGAGGGGTTGCCATGCAGACCTTTCTGGAGTTGCTGAGAAGCAGCAGCTAACAGATAGGTTAGCTGAAAGATGGACTCCTACTTGTAACAGTTAAAAATGGTACAAAGGCAAATGAAGACCTCTTCATGGCACTCACAGGTGCCGCTCACACTTGTGTTGCCATCTGAATGTTTTGGCAGTGCCCCATAATTTGCATCAACTGTGCCTTCTCAGTCAGTTGAATGTGAGGGCTGACCTTGCTCATTTGTGCTGCAGGAGCCAGAAGCAGTCCGTTCACAGACCAGCCTTCCTTGTTTTGAGGCACTGAACATCCCTTCAATGAGTCCTTGTACAACAGATGTTGCAGTTCATTTGCAAGGCAAAACAAAAGGGCAAGGAAAACTAAAACAGGTGAAAAGGCCAAAGTCACAGTGAAATTAACATCAGTGTAGCTAGCTATAGCCATGTTAAATGTGGCAGGAATCAAGCTGGCATTCTCACAGCCTGCCTCCACTGGGGCGTGTTTTGTCTGGCATCATAACAGAGGTGAGCTTTTAATTAGTATGACTTGAATCAGTGGGATATTAGCGCAGTAGGAGTAGTGGCTTCACTTCAAGACCTCCCATTTGAAAGTAGCCTGAGCACTGGAGAAAGAGACCTTAGATGAGAAACACCAATAAAGCCACAGCACATTTCAGAGTTCTAAAAACTTTCATCAGAGTAATTGATGAATAGTGACTCACAAGATGGACAGTGAAAAAATCTGGCCCCTGTTAGAGAAAAGCTCTCCATTAAAATGGTGTTTTTAGTGCAGCTTTCAAAGGGAAATCCTATTTCAAGCTCCCGTTTCCTCATTTTGATAGATTCCCCTGGGAAATGTACATAGGGATAACTTCTTTAGAAAACAGAGTGTGCTGTGCTTTGAACTGGGATGAAATTTCACAGGGAAAACCTAACCGCTTGGTGTTCCTTTAGCTAACAGTCAGCAGTGGTACGGAGGTGTGCGGAGCACCATCTATATGAATACTCATCCGTACCGAAGCAGCTCACACTTAAAAGTCACCAGGAAAAGTGGAGTGTGTGTGCTTTGGTTTTGCACTCGCTTTGAGAGCAGGATTCTGTGCTGCCAGGACTTGTGAAATCATCCTTTGTCTGCCGAGAGAATAAAACTTCAAACGCGTCACTGCTGATGCAGAGGGCTGAGTGCGCAGCACCAAGCACGAGCTATCTTTGTCATTCAAAAGCGAATGCCAGACGTGACATTTCCCTGCCAGGTAGGGGTGGATGACACAGGAATGTCGATAAGCCAGGAGCTGGGAAGGTAAACAGAAAGTAGGCTCAGGCACAGGTTTTTTAAGCAACCTGGGCATTTTCTTAATTCAGGCACGGGTTTTTACAGTCAGCACATATGTACTCAATATGCTTATCACACCATGATGGGAAGCAGAGCTCTGAAGCAGGGAGTGACTGGAATTGATTTAGGTATTGAATAGCAACGCAGCGACCAACAAGAGTGATGTAGTCTGTGCTGCTGGACAATTGCACTAATTTTGAGTAGAATTTTTTTTTTTTTTTGGGGTGGGGGAGGGAAATGAATATTGATCATCAAGAAGCAAAAAACAAACAGCTAAATAATAGCACCTGTCAGCAGCTGAATTTGACACGTCTTGGATGTTCACAGTGCTAGAAGATTTTGCTGGCATTTATCAAGCGCCTCACCCTAGGACAGTTTAAATTAATCGATTAAACTAAATCAAGGTCAAAGTGTGTCAAACAGCATCTTATCTCTCAGGAACAGAGTTGCTCCAAAATAATTTTCAGCCCCTGATGGCTCAGGTTTTACAGTAGTCTATGCTTGCATTCACTGCATTAAATTGTTTTGTTTTTTAATGTTTCACATAATTCCCATGCCACCTATAAGGCTATTTTCACAGAACTAGGTTGAATAGCTTGGTTTATGTTTTCTTTTTCCAAGAATGACTCATGTGACCAACACCAGCCATCTGTTTCCAACCTCGTCTGACTTCCTTTAGACTCTCTCCAGACAAACTGTTGAGAGAGATTCCTCTTATGTTAAAGTCAGCTAAAATTAGGCCAATTAATTGTGGCATGACAGAGCATATTTCTTGTTTCTCCTTGCAAGCAAGCTGAGAGACTCTATCTCAGATGTTCCCATGCACACTGAAAATGTCTAACTTTAACTGGGACACATACTAGTGTGTCCTAGCGTATGTTTTCGTTTGTGCATTTAAGTACCACCAACGTTGTTGGTTTTGCTCAATTTCTGATATGATTTCTGATTTGTCATTACTAGATGAGAACACAGAGTTGCCTCCCTTCTACACAGTAAGAGGACCTGGCTCCATTCTGGAGGACGCAGCATCGCCAGCTCTTAGTGCTACAGTCATTATCATTGTCACCATTATCATATTAGGCAGTGCTTACTTGTGTTTCCTGAACTACATCTGCACTGGGTGCTGCAAAGCTACGCAAGTTGTGCCAGCCAGAAGACTTGATTCTGGCAGATCTGAAGAACAAGTTTAATCTTGCCTTACCAGGTAGTTAACTGAGCTGTGATAAGAAATACCTATAACCAGTGAAAACTATCAGGAAGGAAAGGAGACCTGCTGTTCAGTGAATGACTGCAGCTAGCAGACACATCACACCAGGGTTTTGCCATCCTGCACTCTTTATATCTTTAATTGATCCTCCCTAAGTAGAGTGAATCTTCTGGAGTTTTCTTTTACAGATTGTGACGGTTTGGGAGTTCCCTGCCCCCCACACTTTGTAAAATGACCCAGACTAGCACTCAGCCGGCTGGAAGTTAAGGACTGAAGCTCTATTTACAGCTCAGCACAATGTACAGCAGATATTTACACTATATACAGAATATTTACAGAAATATACAAGTAAAAGGTAATACAGCAACACAACTCCCCTCCCAAAAATCAGAGACCCCAGGAGGGGCTCCCAACCACCCTTCCACCTTCTCCCCACCCCTGTACCTTACCCCAAGGTTTGCCTTACGCGCAAGGTAAATTAGGAGGATCGGCCAGGAGGGTTAGAAGAAAAGTGGTTAGTGAGAATCAATCGGCAGAGGAGCCAGAGCCAGAAGTTGCTAGACTGCCCAAGCTGCTCTCCCAGCAAGCAACAGACCGAGACTGACTTATCTAATGTTTTGATTATTGTTCCCAAACAATTCTTGAGTAAGCCTATGAGTGAGGTAGACATCATGATGTTTTCCTTTCACAGCCTATAGTGTAATTTTCTCTATTAAAATATTCTAACTAGCCTCAAACCAGCACACAGATCACACTTTCCAGAGACTGACATCTTTTCATCCTGGTCTATGCATTTTTCTTGACACTTCTCTGCTTTCATGTTTGACAATGGATTTGGTGTTCCAGAGTTCTGCTGTTGCTACCAAGTGTTCTCCTGTGGACAGAAAGAGAGAGCCCAGGACTGGATACCTTGGACACTGTCTGGGTTTGTCACCTTTTGAAATTGTATAGAGAATACAGTCCTGGAGCTCTAAAGAGAAGCCTTTGCTCTCCTTATGCCAAAGTGTGAATGCTACACTGCAGCTTACATTCCTCTCTACCGTTACTGACAAGAAGACTGTAGTGAGCTCTGTGTCATTCTCTTCTCCCTAGCAGCAAGTGATGCAACGAGACAAAACTGCCTCCAGTTGCACCAGCAGAGATTCAGACTGGCTATTAGAAACACCTCTTCAGTGAAAGTATGGTCAGGCATTGGAACAGGCTGCCCAGGCAGATGGTGGAGTCACCACCCCTGGAGGAGCTAAAAGCCTGCATAGAGGTGGCAGTTGGGGACGTGGTTTAATGGTCATGGTGGCATTGGGCTGCTGGTTGGACCCGATGATCTGATTGGTCTTTTCTAGCCAAAACAGTTCTATGATTCTATTCCAGAGGATGAAATAGGTGACATGGGGATCTTCTGATCTGAAACTGATCTAATCTTCAACTCAATGCCAATAAGCCCTCAAGTTTCTGTTACAGAACTCCAAAGACCATGTGTTGATTTGTCTTTGCAGTTGAAGTACTTTGTGTTTGCCATCTAACCAAGCTGCATTCATCAGATCCACAGCTATACTGACTCTTTAATAAAGCTCTCAGCTGATTAATTTTCACCATGCCAGTTATGTGTCCTGTCCAGTGAGTGAAACGTATTTGTACCGTGTTAGTTCTGAGTTAAAAAATCCAAACATACTGATGATATAAAGACATTAATCTGAAGCATCTTACTCTTTCCCAGCATTAGCTGAGAAAACGAAGTTCAGCAGAAAGTGTGTCTCCCTGGTTCTTTTTGGCTTTTTCTGGATGGAGAAAAACTAAAAACCTGTTGAAACACCTGATTACGGGATCGGCTGTGAAGCTCCCAAAGCCAAAGCAGCATGGGTAAATAAGGGTAAGAGTCCAGAGATGGCCTGTTTGAGACTGACCTGCATCAAGTCTTTGATGTCTATTGTTTATCCCTCAGACTTTCACTGAGCCAAGTATAGCTTCGTTTGCCCTCCTGCAAAAATACCCGTCCAGGAGACATTGCTTTTATCTCAACCTCTCCCTTTCCCTGTTAAAGCAAAACCTAACCAGGTCTGATCTTTGTTTATACAGTGAAAAGGCTTGAAAATGGGATATTTGAGATGCCCACAAGGAAAATCTGAAAGAGAAACTTTTATTTTTACAGATCTGCCTGTGTGGTATGAGCCAAGTCACATATTTTGGAAGGGCTAGGTTGCCTGCACACTAAGCCAGGCAAGTTTTGGACCTGATTGGGGTCCCTTGGGCACCCAATGCTCTTAATCCAATGGCAAAGACTAAATACAAGAGCCAGGATCACTTTTGCTCTGGGAGAGGGCCAACAAAAGGCAGTGCAGCTTGGCATTCAGACCTAGATATCACTGAGTAAATAAAATCCATTATTCTTACTCAGATTTCATCTGTAGTTGATCAGCAGTATTTATGCTTAAAGCTGATATGTTTGTCTTGCCAAGTCAAAGTTTTATATTGTGGCTTGCCTCTTAAATCTCCACCTATTTCAGTAGCTCTTTGTATTCACTGTGGGTTAACCGAAGAGCTGGTATCTATTTGATGAAAACCTGACATTGGCAAATCTACTTTACAACTCTGCATATTGGTGAAAGAAAAAAAAAAAAAAACATCCTGATCCCTCTTCTTTTGTATAGAATGACTGTTTTATTTTTATCTGTAAAAGTTTCCATGCCTTTCATACCAGATAGCTACCACAAACCAGCTAGCAAGTCTCAGCACCCAAGCAAAGCCCACAAGCACTGCTGGTAGCTATCAACATGTGCTGGTAGTTGCTGATAATTTGGCAGTTGTCCTGACCTCACAATGTTTTGTGTTTGCTATTTTGTGTTTTCTTTCATCACAGCCCTTTCTCACATCTTAATAATTTCTGACTGCCATCCCTACATAAAATCATCAAGCACGTAAGTCTGACTCTCCTTGATTATTGACGTGCTTGGGTTGGTTATTTCCATCCTAGGTACCTGTAGTATCCTTGGTGTTAGAGAAAGGAATTGCTTTCCTCAGGTTTGTTCTGACACAGTCAGACTGCTGCCAGGGCTCTGGCTGGGAACAAATGCATTCCCCTCTGCAGACTGGGCTGGAGAGATAAGGATTCCTTGCACTTCCAGAGGTCACACAATTACATAATGGAAGGGGTTGGAACGAACCTCCAGAGATCACCTAGTCCGAGCCCCTGCCAAGGCAGGGTCACCTAGGACAGGCCACACAGCAACATGCCCAAGCAAGTTTTGGAAGTCTGCAGGTAAGAGGACTCCGCAGCCTTTCTGGGCAGCTTCTTACAGTGTTCCATCACCCTCATAGTAGAGAATTTTTTTTTCTCACGTGGAGGTTGATCTTAGCATGTTCCAATTTGTGTCCATTGCCCCTGGTCCTGTCACTGGGCACCAGTGACAATAGACTGGCCCCTTCTTCTTGGCACCCACCCTGAATGTGTTTGCAAACATTGGTCAGATACTCCTTCAGCTTTCTCTTCTCTAAAGACTTTCTGTGAACACTTTAGGGCAGATCTAACACCTCTGAGGACCTCTGCATATATGCCCAGCACTGGTGCAGCCTGGAGGAGGCCACAGCAGCATTTCCCATCAAGTCCACAACAAGCAGACTATGGCTCTGGCAGAGGCTTCCTGCCCTCGGACCTGCACCACTGGTCAGGTAATTTAGTATGAGCTAACCAAAGAAGTAACAGGGACAGGTTAGTGGTTGGCTATTGCCCTGGGTGACAGTGGGCATGCACACTGCTCCCCTTCTCTGGGATTTGCTTCTGCATTTGCTGGCAAACTACAGAACCAGAAGTAGACCAGAACCCATGATTCTCACAGGTCAGCTGCCCACTCAGCCAGAATAGCAGGGGCCTTGGTGATTTTTGATATTTTTATGTAGCACATGACAGTAGTGCTCAGCATCCCAAAGCTGGAAGGAGAATCAGGGGAACTTAGCAAAAAAAAAGGAAGAAAAAGAAAAAAAAAAAAAAGGAAATTAGAGATCAGAGCAT
>VWZE01021019.1:71677-109655 GCA_013396675.1 Eubucco bourcierii | reverse complement strand
TTTTTTTTTTTTTTTTTTTTCTTAAGGCAATTCTGCAAAATGTGACTTTTCCTCCTTTGTTCACATTCCATTCTCGGGCAAAAAAGTCTCAGCATAAAATATCCTGCGAAGGCATCCACCAGAGGGAGTTACATGAATGCAACAAACACAGGCTGAACTAGAAACAGTTACAAACGGACTGGGTAGAGCTGCCTGGTGCTCCCCAGGGTGGGCAAGCTGCTCGCTGCAGAAGCTGGTAAGGAGCCTGGGCTGAATGCAGCAAAGTACTGACCCAAATCTGCATAATCTTAAGTGAATACTCAGTGAACTCTAAGGAATTGCTCTGTGCGTTGCATTAAGCAAGAGTTTTATTAGAGTGGGGTCAAAATACTCAGTGCTTTGCAGGATCATATGAGGAAAAGAAAAGAGTCCGCACCTCGGCTTTTCTTTTTCCCTCACTGGTTCACTTGCTGGAAAGAAAGCTAAGCCAGACCCAGCCCTGTTTCTGGGAGGCCCCAGGAGGAAGCCTTGGAAGCAAACTCAACTGCTTCCCCTCAGGAAGGGCTTTTGATGAGGCTGCCTCTTACACTCAGCAATGACAGCTGCAGATCCTGCTGGTCTTGCCAGATCCCAGGTCCCTCTCCCAAAGCCAACACCAAGGAAATGATGGCATCTTTCTATCCAAGATAAAAGACAATCTCTGGTTCAACATGCAGTCTATCTCCATGGTATTTTTGTCCAATTCATGTTACTATTTTCAGCAGAGGGGAACAGCGCATACTATCCCTTTACCAACACTGAAATCCCTTCCTCCCTCTGGCCCAGAAAGAAAGCAAAGGATCACGGTGCCAGCAAAGCATCGTGGAAACCTCCCAGAACGAAAATACCACTTTAGAGCTTTTAATTTTTTTTTTCTTAATGTATCTCTTGGGTATTTTGGAGTCCTGAACAGCCTCTAAAAGAAATTTAAGAGAAAGCATTCCACCATCCTGAAGACTTTACCACAGATTCTGCTTTATATTAGAAAAAAGGAGCTCAAGGAGCTAATCTCAGCTATATGCTCCAACACAGCTCCTGGCTCAAGGCTTGCAGAAGCTGTGAGAAAACATTAAATTAAGGTGATTTCTGCCTTGATGAGGTTATTTTCTAATGAGGAAAAAAAAAAAAAAAGATATTGCAGTATTGGAAAAGAAGCAGGCTGTTGTCTCTGTGACTGCAAGAACTGTCAAGGGAGCAGGAGATGCAAAGAGGGTATCGCCTTAAGACATTCCTGAGCCTGAATTCCAGCCCCGAAAGCAGGCGGCCCCCAGCCCAGGGCACAGCCCTTTGTCACCTCTCCTCCCCTCTGTAAACTAGGTGCCTAATACCCCTACTTTTCACTGGAATGCTAAATAAAATGCCTTGAAGATGAAGTGCCTGCGCTGCTGTCACGCTGCCAGTTCCCCGACGCGGCGCAGATCCTTGTGGTAACCGGAGCCAAGGTCAGGGAAGAATTAGTCAGTCTGACTTTGGCAAGGGGGGCGTTGGTGGCTGATAGCCCTCACTTGCAGATTAGATTAACATGAAATACCCTTCTTAAGTTATCCTTGAAAATCCCTTTGACTACTGCAGGAGATGACTGGTCATTGTGTTAGCAGGGCTGAAAGAAGAGACCTTGCCTCACCAGTCCAGATTCTCTGAGCTGTTCGTTTAAGCCTACTTCATTTGGATTTTTAATGGGGTGCTACCAACCTCTTTACATTTAATATAATGTTCTTTTAGCCCTTCCCTCTTTTCACTTCTTTCAGCCCTATCTCCAGAACTGTAGAATGGTTAGGGTTGGAAGGAACCTTCCAAGGTCATCCAATCCTGCAGTAAGCTTACTCAACCAGATCCTCAACCAGATCGCTTTGCCCAGAGCCCTGCTGGTCCTCACGTTGAGTATCTCCAAGGATGGGGCTTCCAGGGGGTGTCTACTGACAGACCATTTTTAGTGGTTGTTCCCTCACTGTGAAAGCTTTGTTGGTCCTGTTTGAGGGTGTAAAGTTTGGTACCATGAATTTCTGCAGAAAGCTTGTGGCTCAACAACCACCTCCTCTGTACATTTGTGGGGTGCAAAGCAGCACCAAATGCTACCTCGGCCGAGCAGAGCACCTGTATCGGTGTCGCTGTTTACCTAACAGGCCCTGCTGTAAGGCTGATAAGCTTGTGTGCAATGTCCTCTACCCACTGTGCCACTTTTGGAGCCAAATAGCTAGGCCTTAAGCATCAGCCACCACACTGCTGCTCTGTGCAGTGAAGGGCTGGAGAAGGTACATAGGAAGACAGCAGACAGTCTTGCTCCTGTGACAGGGGACAAGCAGGTTGGGTCTATGAGGTGTGCTTCGACCACATAAGAAAGTCCTTTGCAAATCCAGCCTAAATACTTTAAAAATATTTTCTCAATAGAAAGGCAAACACTAAGAATGAAGGAGAAAATGCCAAGTGTGTTCTCAGTGCTGTTTGCCAGTCTCCTTTGGGGTGCTGTGGCTTGCAGTCCAGAGGAAAGGCAAGTCTCCTGGAGCACTACTGACACTATTGGAAACCTAAATATTTGCTCTGCCTCTCCGTGTCTCCACCAGCCTCACATAAGACACTAGCTTCTCTGTTAGCAGTCGTGAAGGTTGAAGGTTTGATTCCAGCCATGCTCACGAGGAGGCTGGGACACGAGGAGGCTGGGAACACAAGGAGCTGGGGAGACAGCGTGAATCTAAGTCACCTCTCTACACTCCTGTCCCTTGGCATAAATTGTTGCTGCTAAATGGATACTTCAGTTGTGGTGGTGAAAAGGGGGACTGCTGCCTTGCAGTGGTGCAGTGCTTCATCTCTGCTATCTTTATAGGCTTTTCCTCTTATTCACAGTGCATGCATTCCACCCTCAGGGCAAGTTACCACGCTCTCTGCAGCACTAGAAAAGCACAAATCGAAACACTGATGCTGGGCCAGTGTCAATATTAACCAAACTTGGGGAAAATGCCAATAAGCCTGATTTAGAGCATTTTTCATTCAATTCCATGATGTTCTGACCATGAATATGTGTTTCTATAGGAGCTCTTTCTTCTCTACATGCCCTGACACTCACTTAGTAAATCATCTATGATACAAGAGTGTGAAATAGTCACCTAAAAGAGGAGACATCTCTCAGTTCTGCAGACACTCTGACAAAGACCTGTTTTGCTTTACCCAGGCAAATCAACTATCAAAATGAATCATGTTTCTGGAGGGACAATAGTAACAAACTCAAAGCACGTGTGAAGAAAATCCAGGACAAGGCCAAGAAGGCATTCAGCTGCTGCTATACACTCCCTTCCCTTTGTCCTCTACCACTCCCTTCTTTACTGGCTCAGGAAAATAAAACCTCAGATGAAGCCACTAATGACACAATGCATATTTAATATTTGCAGTGGAAACAACACAGAACAGTGATGTGCTGGATTAAAGATGTACAAAGTTGGGATAAGGCAAAGCAGCTTGTGTAGAAATATCCCAGGACAGCCACAACGTGGCTGAAGACTGAGATGGAAGTGGGGCCAGGAGTCACATGAAGATGAGTTCTTGCAAAAAGTAATTTTTAATATAATCAAAGTCAATATAGAGTCCAAAAAGAGATTTCTGCAAATAAAGGGAAACTTCATCAGTTCCAGATGGCACCACAACATACTAAGTTTTGGGGAAAAAGAGAGAACATGCTGAAGGAAAAACCCTTTTGGTCCATCTCACGGGGTGAGGTGTTGGCACCAGACAGCCCATCTGGACAGAGAGATGGTTGTTCATGTACATACCCCCTGCAAAATAAGGAAAGGAAAAAAGTAATTTACAAATTCAAGAAAAGGAGGCCTCCTGCCTGCCTTCTCCACATTTCTGTTGTAGTGCAGTCTCTATATTTAACCAGGTAAAGACATGGGAATATTTTTTTTTTCACTGTCTGATGAGTTTTGATTGTTTCAAACTTGGTTAAACTAAATTTCCAGCTGAAAAGTCATCTGCAGTGTGCAGCTACTTGTAGGAATAGAAGTCAAGGTTAGCTATGCCTTGTCTTTGAAGCAAGAGAGGTGGCTCCACTGAATCCAATCACATAACTTAGTGGGTTCAGGATTTCACCCCAAGCATTCCTCCTGCAGTCCACAAACCTCAGTCTGAAAGTCAGGTTTGGCTTTCTCTCACTTTTCTGTCACAAATAATCTCATTTGGACCTTCATAAGCAGTTGTGTTTATAATCCATAAACCAGAAACCCACTTCATTGCTGTGAACATGTTGTCCCTGGAAAGCGAGGAAGCAGTGCAAGTTTATTTTAATCAGTCTGCGGGTAAGGTCCTGTGCATGAACAGGAATTCAGTCTGCTGCGTAAACAAGGGTCAGTCATGTTTACATGTTTCCATAGTCACTTAATAGCCACCACATACAAAATACCCAAGTGTCACATGCCTTCAGCTGAACAAAATCCCACCTGGACCCCAGCCTTCTCCTGCTCCCATTTAGACTCCTAGTTACTCTTTGGGGCACTGGAGCAGGCTGCCCACAGAGGTTGTGGAGTCTCTTTCTCTGGAGACTTTCCAAACACACCTGGATACATTCCTGTGTGGACTGCCCTAGGGGGGTCCTGCCTCTGCTGGGGGGCTGGACTGGACTATCTCTGGACTATCCTTCCAACCTCTAAGGATCTGTGATTCTGGCTTTAGCTGACATTTTGGATTCAACAGAGTAGTAACTACACATGATTTGCCCAGACGCAGCACGTTAATCTTTTGCTCAGCTCTGGCTGCCTCAGTTTCTATCCTTACCTCTGACTCTCCCAAATGTCATAAGGTAACTCCTTCCCATTTTCAAAGCTATGAGCACTTCTGCTCCTTGCCTTGGTTTGTGTGTGGCTTTTGTAGCTACTTCTCATTCCACAGCTGAGACTGCAGTGTCTCTTCCAGAGCCAGCAGAAACCTTATTCAAACATCTTCAGAAACTTGGCAGGTTACAGGGTTTAGTTTTACTGTATGTGTAAGTTGTTGACCTCTCAGAAAACAAGAGTAGCAAAAGAGGAAACATGTAATACTTCACTAGGACTGTTCTGCTGCACTGAAAAAACAATTTGTAATTTTTAAAATTTATTTTTTTAAATATGGCCTTCAGAAAGGGCAAATCTTAGAAAATGCCACAGCCATACAAAAAAAAAAAGCCTATACAGGGTACATTCAGGGGTACTGTGGTGTAAGTGGTGCCACAGGAGGTCCCTGGCACTGCGGTGGTCCAAACATTGTTCTCCTGCAACGAGGTGAGAGCTGAAACCACAACTCCTACCTTCAGGGTGTCAGGAAAATATTCACAGAGGGTGTAGCTCTTTCCTATCAGCATGGCAGCAGTGTCTGAAACCCAGCAAGTGATGTCTCTCAGCCACACACTTCTCAGCATCATTGCTAAGTCATACAGACCTTGTCTGTCAAACAGACAATTCTGACTCAAAAGCAAAACTCAGGTGGTGTTGGTCAAAAAACTGAAATGCTTCAAAGAGTTTGCTTTGACACTGACCTCACACCCATATGCAGCACCTGTCTCTCTCTAAACCAGCCCCCCTCACACCAGTGTACAGTATGTGTCTCTAAACCAGCCCCCTCACACCAGTGTACAGTATGTGTCTCTAAACCAGCCCCCTCACACCAGTGTACAGTATGTGTCTCTAAACCAGCCTCCCTCACACCAGCATACAGCACACCTCTCTCCACCAGCCCCACGTGAAGACCCCTGGATTTCACAGGGCTGTGCTCTCATAGAGCACCTGATTTGACTGTGGCAAGCTAAGCTCCATGACTCCTATTTCATTTGATGTGATTCCCTGCCTGAATCTGTGTGAGGATAATACAAGTCCAGCTCAGCTTCCTCTCTCCATGCTTCAGTTTTCCATGAGCACAGAAGTCTCCATTGGCTCCCAAGCAGCCTCCAGATCAGATCAGTGATGGAGCCTGTGCTGGTTTGAGACTAATTAGAATATTTTAATAGAGAAAGTTACACTATAGGCTGTGAAAGGAAAAAAACATCATGATGTCTACTTCACTCATACGCTTGCTGGAGAATTGTTTGGGAACACTACCCAAAACAATAGATAAGTCAGTGGCTCTCTGTCGCTTGCTTGAGCAGGAGCTGCTGGTGGGATCTAGCAGCTTCTGGGCTCTGGCTCCTCTGCTGATTAATCCTCACTAACCACTTTTCTTCTAACCCCCTTGGCCGATCCTCCTAATTTACCTTGCGCGTAAGGCAAATCTTGGGGTAAGGTACAGGGGTGGGGAGAAGGTGCAAGGGTGGTTGGGAGCCCCTCCTGGGGTCTCTGATTTCTGGGAGGGGAGTTGTGTTGCTGTATTACCTTTTACTTGTATATTTCTGTAAATATTGTGTATATAGTGTAAATATCTGCTGTACATTGTGCAAAGCTGTAAATATAGCTTCATCATTTAACTTCCAGCCGACTGAGTGCTAGTCTGGGTCATTTTACAAAGTGTGGGGGGGTGGGTAACTCCCAAACCTTCACAGAGCCCATTTTAGTTTCCTGAAGTAGCACCACTCTATCAGGAATACCAAGAACCTCAGAGAAAGCTCAAGACAAAAATAGAGAAGTGGGGTTTTTTCCTCCTATTAGAGGAGATCACACAAATTGAGTCCTTGAGCACCTTTAGGAAATTAGGTAAACCCTTCTGCCCAGATTAGCTCTGTCAAAATGTGACTCGGTCTCTGCCATTGCATGCAGCTGCTGTTTTGTCTCAGCTGCAAGGTCGTCTCTGGATAAAAATACTTGCAGCTTACTTTTGATGAATATT
Source organism: Eubucco bourcierii (assembly GCA_013396675.1). Classification (NCBI taxonomy): domain Eukaryota; kingdom Metazoa; phylum Chordata; class Aves; order Piciformes; family Ramphastidae; genus Eubucco; species Eubucco bourcierii. The sequence continues at coordinate 102,860 of VWZE01021019.1, read as the reverse complement.
CACCACCCAAAGGCAACTGAGAGAGACATTTAATTTCCCTTTAAAATACTTACAGTTTATTGAGATCTAAACGGTCCTTCCTGTGGGACAACGTCACTTACATAAAGCTGAACTTCCTAAATAAAGGTAAAACTAGCTACTAGAGAAAAAAATTATTTCCCCTAAACATTAAGAAATGAGGGCAATGCCATTAGTCGTGGAAAAGGAAGGCATTGACATCATTATTCTTTCCAAAGCTTTGCATTATAATTGTGGCTCTTACAATAGCACCTACACAGAGCAGTTGGGGTAAGAATTCCCCTGAGACCAGCATTGTGCAAGTCCTCATAGGACAAGGCAATCCCCATAATGGCAAGGAGATTGATGTTGAAGAGATTGAAGTATTTCATAGGGAATGCCCTGTCAGTGGAGTCGGATAATAAAGCCTTCTTTTCACACACCATTTGCTTTCAGTGAAGGAGGATAGATTAACCTGCCTCATGCACCTCATTGACTTCCAGGATCCAGGCTAGGTCACTTTGGATAAATCCGCCTGGGAGACCTTGGCCAGACAAGGACTCGCTTGCCAAGGCTCAAAGCAGGTGGGACATAAGCCAGCTTTGTCCTGAAGGCTGCACAACCACCTTAGCATGGTGCTGAGGTCACATTCCTCTGCCTGGCATTTGTAACCGTGGGGAGAGAGGGAATAGCAAGGAGGAGAGGACAGTTCCACAGACAGAAAAGATGGAAGAAGAAAGCATGTAAGTGATTTTCCTAAAGTCCCTCAGAGGCATTGCCTGGAACAAGTAGGGCATCCCAACAGAAATGTTCCAGCAGGAAGGAGCAGCAAGACAAACCTCTTTTTCTGGAGGGTGAGAGACCCAATGTTCTCCCACCTGGGTTCAGAAATATATTTCTGCAGATATTTGTGCAGGTGTTTGCGCAGACAAATCTTACTTTTCTTCCTTGCCCCGCCCCCCTTCCCTCTTTCCCTCTTTTTTTTTTTTTCCCCCCTGACTGTTCTGGCTACAGTTTTACTGAGCTTGTATTTTTCTTCAAGAATTTCTTTATGATTTTCCCTATTCCACCACTGGAGGATGAACTGAAGTGTTAGATACCAGTGAGGAAGGCGAGTGCAGACAGAAGGGATGCAAGTGTTTCTGGAAGCATGCGTGTCTGCTGCAGAAGGCTATGATGATGCTGCCACACTGGGTTATTTCTGCTGTGATATTACCGGGTACCTAATTAAAGACAAGGTTAAAGACACAGCCTGAGATTTGAAGTTGTGAATACTTAAATACTTACGAGTGGAAATTTCAGATTTTGCTTTAGTGCTTAAAGGTCAGAAGCTTTACAGATCCTGCTAATCTCCACTGAGATGCATCCCAAACACCCTCTCAGGTAGCACAAGCCTAGCTTTAGGACACTGGGACAGCAGATGAGTATTCCCCTGCCAGGGCTAAACAGAGAAATTTGCACTACTGAGAAGTATACTCATGGCAAGGGAGTTTGAACTAAGATGATCTTTAAGATCTCTTTTAATCCAAACCATTCTATGATTCTGTGATTTTTTCAGACATAACAAATGCTTGGTGAAAATACTTTTGGTTCCTTTAAGACAGAGGATTAAGCAGTTTTTTATTGCAACCAACTCAGTGTATCATTGAATGCATAAAGTTCAGGGATAAATAACATTTTTCTGTTTGGCTTTATTTGGAAATCAAAAGAAGTACAAAACCATATTTTAAATCTAGCTGCTTGCCCATGCCAAAGAGCATGAGTCACACATGATGGTATTTATGGAGAAGCCAGAAAAGCTTGGAGAAATACTTTGGTATTGAGTTTCTGTTCCATATCCAGAACCAGACAAATTGAACTGCCTAGAAGGTGAAATCTGAGAACAACAAATTCAGGTGCCTAAGAGATAATTCTATTCTGAGGGACTTTGATTAAAGATTTTGGCATTGCTTGAAATTTTGACTCCTACGAAATTTCCATCCCAGAAGGTAATGGGCAGCAGATCTGTGCACTGCAAAGGAAACTGAAGTGGGATTTGAGTACTTACTTGTAGATGTTTGCATGTGAATTCTGGACTGCCTTCTCATTACAGCAGATGTGGATGTTGCCTCCAATAAACTCACAGCCAGGGGAGTCTGGAGATGTCTCAGTTGACCAAGTATCAGGTGAGTCCTTCAGGATGCATCAAAGCATGCTCAGTGATCAAATGATGCCTCCTCTGGACCTCCACTGAATATAAAGGGAGCAAAGAAACTTACACACCAGCACTTAAGTGTTTTTCTGTAGCTGAATCCTGTACTAGATGTTAAAATGTGGAGCAACTGTGTAACTACAGTTGAGAGGTCTCAAGCTATCACAGTTGTGTCTCAGGTACACTCACCCCACACAGAGGTTCCTCCTATGTGCACACTACACTTGCCCCTGCTTCATCAGAGCAAGGAAACTGGGGTGTCAAAGTACACTGAACCAAACTACAGAGGTGAACACTCCAGCACAAAGAGTTTCCAGCCAGAAGAGTTTCTAGCTCTGCTCACATGGATGATGCAACCCACTCTCACCATGTCTCGTGTCTATAGGGGACAGACTTGGAACCTGAGTGTGAACACCAACCGTGGGAAATGGCATCAACCTAACAGCTTGGGCTGGCTACTTGGCACTGTGCTGGTATGAAGGATATGGAGATTCCCCATCAAACCCCTTCTCTATCATGCTGTTTCCATGAAAACCTGTCTTGGAAGCCAAACATACACAAACCCTGTCCTTCCAGTCCTTGTAGCCTGTCCTGGCACATCTTAGAACTGGCACAAACCACCAAATAGTTTTAAGAACTCTTCAGATTTGGGTTTTTTCCTTCTCTTTTTCTTTTTCTTTTTCTTTTTCTTTTTCTTTTTCTTTTTCTTTTTCTTTTTCTTTTTCTTTTTCTTTTTCTTTTTCTTTCTCTTTTTCTTTCTCATTTTCTTTTCCCTTTTTCTTTTTCTTTTTTCTCTTTTTCTTTCTCTTTTTCTTTTTCTTTTTCTTTTTTCCTCTTTCTTTTTCTTTTTCTTTTCCTTTTTCTTTTCTCTTTTTCTTTATGCTTTTTTTTTTTCTTTATTTTTCTTCTTTTTCTTTGCCTTTTTTTCCGTTTTCCTTTTCCTTTTCTTTTTCCCTTTTCATTTCGTTTTTCTTTTTTTTTTCTTTCTATATTTTTTATTTGCCCATTTGTACAATCTTTTTTTCCATAGGAAATTATGACAGAAACCTTTGTTACGTGGACCATTAAATCTCTGCAGGATAACACTGAAAATCATAAAGTTCCTGATCTATATAACGACGGAAAGGAAGAGAGGAAAAGCAAACCCTGATGTCCTCCCAGTTAAATGAGGAATGCTGACAGAGGGGACAGTGCCCACAGCCCAGTGAGAGGCTGCAGCAATACTGGAGCTCAGGGAAGCAAAGGCTGCCCTGACAATCAGAAACAGCCACAGCACTCAGCATTGCCTTCCCTTTACAAGACAACAAAGTAAAGGAAGCCATCAGTGCACCCCAAAGAGCATACCCAGGCAATGTGCTAAAAACGCAAGAGAACTGAGAGACTGCAAGGGACAGCTGCCAGTCAGAGCTTCTAGGCTCTGCTTTCTGCTATGCCGCTCCTGGGGTCCAGTGTCCTTAAGAGGCAGGGCTGAGGAGTTCTGTGTCCTCTGGCACAGCCCAGCTGTGCTGACCTCGTGTGATCCTGCAGGGATCATCTGGGAGGGCACAGATTAAAGCCTGGAAATGTTTCCTGGGAAGGGCCTTTGGGGAGGCCCATAAGTAGGGGACATTTTTACAGCCCTGCCCCTCAGACTATGACTTGGAAAACAGCAGCTAAGCAATCACAAAGGGTCACACTGCCAAGTAAGGCAGTTGAAACTAATGATATAAATATACTTTGAACAACACATCTTTATCAAGAGAGGAAGTATTAAGAGCTGCAGTGACCAGGCAATGTTGGAGAAAGAAAGATAAAGAGGGCCTGAGATAAGGTTAATGAAGAATGACAAATAGAGCCAAGTGTCTTTTTCCTGCTTAAAAAAAAACAAAACCAAAAAAAAACCAAAAAACCCACACAACAAAAAAATCCCCTTCTATTTATCTAGCTCAAGGACAGAGAGGGACTTGCTCAGCCAAGGAGCTGCATACAGTGAGCCTCAGCAGCAAAACAGAGTCGGTGGCACAGAGGAAAATGAGGTAAAACTCTGTCCTAGACATGGGTCCATCTGCTTCCCTGGGAATCCTGCAGAGGACAACACAGATAGAGGACAACACGGATTGTCCCCCAGGGCACTGCTCTGCTTAGACACAGGCAACCCAGGGCAGTCCCTGCTGTAAAGCAGGGCACCAAGTGCTCAGGCATGACTACTACCAGTGCAAGCTCAGGCCTGAGGAAACATTTAATTGCATAGACTTGCCATTTGGTTATGCCAGGAAAGTTCCACAGATGATAATAAAGTGAAAGCATTAATTAAAGAGCAGTGCCTTCTGGCAAACAGACTCTATTGCACTTGCAGCAAGAACTGCTTGCATGTCTCCATGGCGTGGTTTTAATTCCTAATAATTGAGGTCCCTACAGCCAATGGCATGATAGTTTCCCTGGCCTTCACCTGACCTAAACCTGTCTCCTGAGGATTGCCTTTCTAGTGGCTGAAAGATGCAGTATGCCCGGTGCAAGAGTCTGTCCCAGTAACTGCCTGGTTCAGACAAAACTGAAGCCAGCGGAAAGAATCCAAATTACTTTCAAGGATGCTGGCTCAGGTTTTTTGAGATTTCAGGCCAGGATGACAGGGTTAGAAGTCATAAAAGCAGACCAGGTGTGAATGTCAGGGAGAGGTTTCTGTGATAGTATGATACGATACCTGTTGCTCAGTAGTTCTGGCAGAGCAGGGCCTGGCTTCCACTACTCTGTCTTGCTAAGTGAACTTTTGACAGGCAGTATCAGGACTCTGAGACCAATCATAGCTGCTAATTAACTGATCTGACCAACCTGACCTCCCTGCATCCATGCTAAAATCAGCCTTGTCTCCAGTCCTGTCTCTGGCCCCATCTCAGCTTACTGCTGACCAGGCTGCTTGGATGGACACTAGGTCTTGCCTTGTCTGGATGGTCAACAGTGATGGTCACAGCTCTCAGCCTACCTTTTACTATATGCTCTTAGGAACGGCACTGCCCACGCTGGGATCACCCTCAGCTTCCAGCTTGTCCTCCCCTGTGTAACAGCCAGTCCCACTCCTCTCTTGAGCAGCCACTCAAAGATTGTATACCAGCCCACATACGAGGACTGCATCAGCAGCTAATGACAGTTCTCACAGGCAGCCCAAGGCACTTTCCAAACTGCTTCCTCTAGCCTTCTCAGCTCTGGCAAGTGTGCAGCTTTCCTATAAGGCAGCTGACCACAGATCTACTCACTGAAAAGCAGATCAAGAGCACCTCAAAGGCATACAGATGTTCTCCAGATGAGGAAAATACTCCACCCAGTTTTAAGTTTTGAAGAAAGGGGTTAAGGGAAAACTTGATTCAACATAGAGAATGCTGTGTCGTGGTAAATTGTATGTTGCATATAGAAACGAAGCAAAGCAAAGCAAAACAAAACAAAAACCCCAACCAACCAACAACAACAACAAAGCTTTTTTTGTGTAGTTTCACGGCTTCTTCTAGCTCACCTCAGACAAAACGACATGGACATTCTTATCCTTGTCTCAAATTCAGATCTAGGAACTTTGGGTAAGCCATGTACAGCCCAATTTACCAAGCCATAAACTAAGGTTGCAGTGGCCTGTTTCTCAGAACAACCCTCCATCTTAGTAGGTTGCTGCCCACAAAATATGGGGTACCACACAGATACTAGCTTAATGTGAAGTGCAGGTACATCACCACCTGAGAAGCACATCTGAATACCAATGTACTCTTTTAATTATTAAGCATTAACAAACCTCTTTTCAAAAGTGTCTTGTGATAGGACAAGGGACAACAGATAGAAACTGGAATGCAGGAGTTCCACCTCAATGTGAGGAAAAGCTTCTCCATTGTCAGGGTGCCAGAGCACTGGAGCAGGCTGTCCAGAGAGGTTGTGGAGTCTCCTTCTCTGGAGACTTTCAAGACCCATCTGGATGAATTCCTGTACGACCTGCTCTAAGTGGTACTGCTTTGTCAAGGTGATTTGACTTGATAATCTCCAGAGGTCCCTTCCAACTCCTACTGTTGTATGACTCTATGATTAATGATAACTTTTGTTTGATAAGGCTGGGGGAAAAAATGAGAAAGGGCTAGTAGCAATAAAAAGATGGTAAGAAACCCTTAGTTGTTCTTCCCAGCAGGAAGTTCTATGACCTCTCATAGGAGAGACTTCCAAGCTCTTACTTTCAGACAACAAAACACATTCTTCTGAACTGTGGCAGTGTCTACAAATATCTGAAATTAAACATTCCACATGGCATCATTTTTGCTTCTACACAGAGCCTCTTTAAACCTCTGAAAGTCAGCCCCTGTCACTGTTATCTAATGCAGATATAAACGTCCATCACCATTTCACCAGGGTCTACTCCGAAATGCAGCTTCAAAGCAGTCTGCTCTTTACAAGCTGTACAGGCTGAGGTGTGCAACACAGGCAGGTCTATGCCTCAGTGTGCAGCTACAACATCACTCAGGGTATCTGGTGACAATTTGTTCCAATATCACTTTAAGCACTCTTTTAAAGTCTAATTTAATTTCATGTTTTAATAAAAAAAGGCAGAGCACAGAATCACAGAATTAACCAGGCTCAAAAAGACCTTTGAGTCCAACCTATCATCCAACACCTTCTAATTAACTAACTTGTGGCACTAAGCGCCTCACGCAGCCTCCTTTTAAACACCTCCAGGGATGGCGACTCCACCACTTCCCCGGGTAGCCCATTCCAATGCCAATTACTCTCGCTGTGAAGAACTCCTTCCTAGCATCCAGCCTGAACCTGCCCTGGCACAGCTTGAGGCTGTGTCCTCTTGTTCTGTTGCTGGTTACCTGGGAGAAGAGCCCAACCCCACCTGGCCACAACCTCCCTTCATGTAGCTGTAGAGAGCAATAAGGTCTGCCCTGAGCCTCCTCTTTTGCAGGCTGCACACCCCCAGCTCCCTCAGCCTCTCCTCACAGGGCTGTGCTCCAGCCCCACAATGAGTGCAGCAGAACAATTCCCTGTGTGAAATATCTTCCAACCTCCAGACAAATATGTCTTCATGGACCTCCTCTGCATTTCATTCAAGGAGCTTTTCAAATGTACAGACACTACCCAGTTCCTACCACTCTGTTGGCAGCTGCTTCGCAGACCTTTTCTACAGCAAAAATAAACTATCAAAAAATGACAGCACAGCTAAAATATGGCCAAAATGATAACATTTGGTAAAAATCCTGTCTGTCCATTTAAAAGCAAAAGGCATTTAGTGTCCTGTAGTCGTTCTTGTTTTTCAAGCTTTTTACATTTCTGAAATATTTGCAGGACAAAGGTCCCAGAAGTCCCAGGGGAGGGGAGAGATTCACTGCTGCACAAACAAACCCCCAACCGAAGAGCTCATTGATGAGATCAGCAAAGAAATGTCATCTGCTGCACTGTGTCACAAGCAGTCTGCTTCAGAGCTGCCTCCTTGCTCACCAAAACCTTCATTTGGACACGTCCCTCCTCAGAGAGGAGGAGGAAAATCAGCTTAAAATCCATGCCAGTAGCTTGGAAAATATGAACTTGTCTCATTTTATGCTGCGCACGGATTTTACTGTAAAGAAAGCAGAGCGACTCAATAGACCTGAACATGTGGAAGTGCTTCTGAGTCAAGCCAAAGGTTTTAGGGAAGCTAACCTGGGCTTATTACTGAATTTCTTCTTGCATGATACAAATTACTAAAGAGAGGTCCCGGATTTAAAAATCTGGCCTGAATTTCAGCCTCCCAAAGAGCAGGGCTGATTGATTCTGTGGTTATAGTTCAACTGCTGTCACGGAGCCAGTTGCAAAACTGCCATGTGGTTTCCCACCTCCCATTTTGATTAGTTCTGGACCAGGAGCAGAGCGTGTCTGGAGCTGGGATCTTACGTTGTGTCTCTATTAAGTAGCATTTTGCAAACTCTCAGCTCAGAAGGAGGGAGCACCTTCCCAGGGGCACAGACTATTTTAAAGTGAAATTGTTTTTTAAGTCTCAGGTTCCTGTCTTCTGCATCAGGAGAACCTGATTGGCACCAATTGCTGTTTGTGGATGGACAGGAGCTGCCTGCAGCCCACAGCTCAAGCACCGCTCTCAATAGAGCAGTCCCAGATGCCATCCAAGTCCTCTTCTTCCTCTGCTACCCTGCAAAACCTGAGCTATCATCATCAAATTCAGCATAGGTATCCCAGAGATGCAAAAAGGTCTCCAAAGCTGACCATATCACACCTTCAGTGGCAAAAAGGACCACGGGTCTGTGACCTTCCCCATCCAATCCCATCATGGAGCTGTGACCAAGCCAATGTTTCCAGCTTTGGTACAAATGCCCAGCCCTGCCATTCTTTGTATTTTCAGCCATGCCTCAAAACTGAGCCTTAACAAGGGACTTTCCCCATCTAAAATCCCCCCGAGCAAAGCTAATCCCATAGAGACGAGTTCTGAGTGCCAGTGATAGACTCAGTGCCTTTTTGGCTGAAATACATGTGATGATGGGTGGACAAGAGGAGGAACAGTTGTGTGGGGATTAATGAAGCAATAAAAAACTGTTATTTGATCAAAGCAGTTGGAAAGCCTCTGTATGGCATTTGTTTATCTCTAGGTTAATCTGTCTTAAGGGTCTGCAGTGGTTTTTACTGTTTCTGGCCATGTGAGCTTTGTCACTACCCATGTATGAAACTCTTGAGAATACATTCAATAAGCATGAACTAATCCTCACACTAACCCAGAGAGCTAGTGTGGCCGAATGGGATTGCATAAAGCCCATAAAATAAAATGGGTTGCACCCCAAGGACAGGTAGGGTAGAGATGCTCTGCAGAGGGACTTGAGTAGGCTGGATCAATGTGCCAACATTGACGGGATCAGTTTCAACAAGGCCAAATGCCAGTTCCTGCACTTGGGGCACAACAACCCCAAGCACTGCTACAGACTTGGGGCAGCATGCTGCTGGAGAGCTGCTGGCAGAAAGGGATCTGGGGTTTGTAGTAGACAGGAGCTGAATGTGAGCCAGCAGTGTGCCCATGTGGCCAAGAAGGCCAATGGCATCCTGGCTGAGATTAAAAATGCTGTGCCCAGCAGGAGCAGGGAGGGGATTGTGCCCTTGGACTTGGCTCTGGTAAGGCCACAGCTAGAGTGTTGTGTTCAGTTTTGGGCACCGCAACACAAGAGAGATGTGGAGGTGCTGGAGCAAGTCCAGAGGAGGGCAATAAAGCTGGGGAAGGGCCTGGAGAATAAATCTGATGAGGAGAGACTGAGGGAGCTGGGTATGGGTAGTGTGAGGAAGAGAAGGCTGAGGGGAGACCTCATTGCTGTCTGCAGCTACCTGAAGGGGCATTGTGGAGAGGCTACTGCTGGGCTCTGCTCACAGGTAACTGGAGACAGAACAAGGGGAAATGGCCTCAAGCTGAGGCTGGGGAGGTTTAGATTGGACATTAGGAAAAAGTTTTTCATGGAGAAAGTGGTCAGGGACTGGAATAAGCTGCCCAGGAAGGTGGTGGAATCACTCACCTTGGATGTGTTTAAGGGTGGTTTGGATGTGGTGCTTGGGGCAATGGTTTAAGGTGGATCTTGTAGAATAGGGTTCTAGGTCCGACTCGGTGATCCTGAGGGCCTGTGCCAGCCTGGGTGTGTCTGTGGATCTGTGATTCTGTGACAGAGTTGGTGCCTGTATTTTGCATTTTCTGCATATTCAACAAAACAGGAATTTGAGGGATGCCTGTGCCCCCACGGCTGCCTTGTAGCACCTGCAGCATCTATGAGGCAGAAGGCACGAGTCAGGAAATGGTATTTCTCCAAAGAAGGGTCACAGAGGCACAGATAAGAACAAGTGGTTTCTGCCATGGTAGCCCAAGAGAAGACAGGGGTCTCCTGCCTTACAGGCCTGTGTGCTCCTGCTCCCTCTCACCACAATGAAGTCAGCGTATCTAATCAAACTTGGCCTGATGAATCCATAACTGACTTTAAGTGACTGTCTAAGTTAAGCAGCCTGTTGACAATGTGACTCCTGTAAACACTGACACCTACAAATGTTACTTGATAAAGACCATTCCTCTAAATTACCCCAATTAATTACAGTATGATTTCTTTCTCCTCCCTTCCTGCTTGCTATTAAGTGGTAACAGAGCTCTGAGAAAGTGAAGTGCTTTTTTACTCTGGATTGCAAACCATCAACACAGCTGCAGAATCATTTCCAGTTGCAGATGCTTTCAGGCTAATGAAGTTAGAGCCAGAAGAAATGCATTTTGGCAGCTTTGATGTTTTAAATGGTTTAAGGGCCTGACTGTTGGAAAGGGGGGGAAAAACCCTAAACTTTTATTTGTACTTTGGGCAAATTATTTTTTTAAATGGCTGAAAGGCAGAAGATCAGCCTTGCAGTATCATGCTTGCAGAGCTGCTTTTGAGATTGAAACTAAACATAAAAACTTTTTGGATGGGAGACTGAAGTGCTCCCCAGGGAATAATTGTGCAACAGCAGAGGGATGAACTAGATGATGAAATAAATCTTTTTTAGCCATTACTGTCTCTGATTCTGAAGTTAGGAGCCTGCTACTAAGGACATGATAGCTGAAGAGACATTTTTAAGGTTCTTGTATGATTTGTGAATTAAAAAAAAAGGCTAAGTAAAAAAGCCAGCAGCTGCAAAAACCAAAGACACTGCAAAGATGCTGCTGGCACACTATGCAGTTCAGGCAATTCCCCAAAATCACTGGGAAAAGAACAGCACAACCAAGTGACAGCCTGCAAAGAGGGAAAAGGCTTGGGAGCTGCCATCAGAGTGCATGTTGAGGTAAGAACCAGGAGCAACTGAGGTGATAGAAAACAAATGTCTTGCCTAAAAGTCAACATCCCTCATGGTTGTGAAGGACAGGACACTCCCAGTGTTGAGTTCAGGTCATGTTTTCAGTGACCAGATGGATGGACATGTAATTATCTTTTGCCTGGAGGCAAATGAGCTTCTCCAGTGGGCAAGGAGAGTGTCCCAGATCACAGTGGCTCAGCTCAGAGCTGGGGTCATGAAGATCCACAGAGAAACTGTGATAAAGTTGAGGAGAACATAGGGAGGAAGGAAAAAGAAAGCAGCAGCTTGGACTCTGTAGTTTGCTGTAGTTGAGAAAGTTCATGAGTGAGCTGACCCCTTGCTCTCAGTCATGCCACAACTGCCAGCAGAGATGTAGGAGCCTTTTCTGGTGGTCTGATGTTTGTGTTCTAAGAAAACTTTCATTCAAAAGACTTTTAAAACAGTTCTGGTAAGCTCTCTATAGGAAAACAATCTGCTACAGCTCTGGAGCCCTGTGCTTCCAAGTTCCTTTAAGATCCCCGTTCAGCACTCACCAGAGCATCTTGGTGTCATCTTTCTGAGGTCATGAAAAGAAGGAAAAAGACTTCATTTTCACAGGCAAGAAGAGGTGAATTGCCTGCAACAGTGTACAACGACTGAGAAACAAATTTTCAGGGAAGAAAGTTATGGCAAAGGGAGACATGGAAGCCTGTGGAGAAAACAGTGCAAAAGAGGGAGTGAGGCTGTGTGCAGAGCTCAAGGGACCAAACCCATAGAAAGCAGTAAAAAATTGAGAGTCTTGGATGGGAAGGTTACATCTGTTAAAGCGAACAAGGTTCTATTGCCCAAATCCCTGGGATAAGACTCACACAGACTATAGATTTTCTGCACAAGGCTCCTCAAGAATGTTGAAAGCTTCAAAAACCTGGCTCTGTATTTCCCCTAAACAGCCTTGCAACACCGAGGAAAAGCCACTAGCAACTTCTCATGTGATTTGGCTTTTTCGAAACTGGCAAAGAGGCAATTCCTCTGCATCCAACAGCACCACTTAGAGACACACCTGTATGGTGGGAGCTTCATGGCGTGGTAATGACGCATGAGGCACAGGGTGTCAGCTCTGGGGGATGCACAGGTGTCAGCTCTGGGGGATGCACAGGGTGTCAGCTCTGGGGGATGCACAGGTGTCAGCTCTGGGGGATGTACAGGGTGTCAGCTCTGGGGGATGCACAGGTGTCAGCTCTGGGGGATGTACAGGGTGTCAGCTCTGGGGGATGCACAGGTGTCAGCTCTGGGGGATGTACAGGGTGTCAGCTCTGGGGGATGCACAGGTGTCAGCTCTGGAGGATGCACAGGGTGTCAGCTCTGGGGGATGCACATACAGGGTGACAGCTCTGGAGGATGCACAGGGTGTCAGCCACAGGTGTGTTGCCAGCTACATTGCCCCAAGCCTGTAGCGTTGCTTGGGGTTGTTGTGCCCCAAGAGCAGGACCTGGCATTTGGCCTTGTTGAAACTCATCCCATTAATGTTGGCACATTGATCCAGCCTATCCAAGTCCCTCTGCAGAGCCTCTCTGCCCTCACGATGATCAATACTGCCACCCAACTTGGTGGTATCTGCAAATAGAAGAAGAAAGTAAGAAGCAATGGAGGGAGAAGTTAGTGCTGTGCGGTGCCTGGCCAAAGCAAAGCTTCTGTGGCTTTGAGACATGTGCTCTAACATCTTGTGTGACTTTGGGGAGATCTCACACAGAGGGAGAAAATTATTAGTAGCTGCATGCTGCAGAAAGCTCCTGAGAGGAAACAGGTAGGCAGGAAGGGAGAGAGGCTTTTCTTGCAAAGGTCTCAGGGATTTAGGATGGAGTCGAACACCTACAATGGCACCACAGAATCAGGAAAAGCTCTTTGAAGACAGAAGCAATTTTCCTGTTCTTGAAGCAGTACAGCAGGACTTGGTGGAAGTAGGCACAGTTTTTGGTGAAGGTGGTGGTTCCTGTTTGTGTTTGATGTGGTCAGAGGATCAGAACAACACCAGAAGTGGGGTGAGATATGAAGCACAGATTTCCTGCCTTCAAGGTGATTTCCAGAGCAGAAATATGATACTGGGCCATGTGCCCAAAGTGATGTAGCCAGCACAAAACATACACTCCTTGCGAAGAGAGGAAGGGAAGAGGGTATTGAAAATGGGAATGAAAAGTGAACTTATTAAATATAATTAAAAGATGCAAAGCCTCATAAATGTGCAGAGGTTGGCATGACCACCTGGGGACAATTCCACTTTGGGTTTTTGGGGTTTGGGTTTTGGGGGGGTGTGGGGGTGTGGGGGGGTGTTGTTTGTTCATTTGGTTTGGGTTTTTTTACTTTCTGGTGCTGCATTTAGTTATAAATCAAGTGGCAAAATGGATGTGCCAGGGCCCATTCCAGGTCTGCCTGGTGATTAGGAGTTTTCCTTGAGGGTTTTCCAATCTTCCGTGGAATCAACAGCTTTTGCTGGATCTCAGGAAATCAGAACAATCCCAAAGATGGGACCTAAATATGGGCTGTGGAGCTCACGACTGACTCAAATCCCTCTGAATTGTAAGAGGAAATGAAGCATGTTCCAGGCTGACCTTTCAATCCTTTGCTTTGATGTTGTTATGCCAGCATCTGAGCACCTCCCAAATACAGCAGTTTTAGCTGTCAGCTAACTTTCCAAACCGGGACAGTTCTTCCCTCCTGTAAGTGAGCTAGGAACCCCCAGCTCCTCTCAGAGACAGCAGAGAAGCACTACCCTTCAGTGATTCATCTGATCTATTTTAAACAACAACTCAGGGAAGCTGGAGTCTCGACAGGCAGAGGGGCTTCTCCTCTCCACTGGCTGTGAAGACATGTTCACCATGCTGTAGGCATCTGCATTTACTCAGCCCAAACTGTATCCAGGGGAGCTAAAGCCCAGACTAAATCTCTTTATTTCACTGGAGTTGACATTTCAATGTCTTCCAAATCTGCTCAGGGTTACACTAGGGAAGGTAAATCTGGCTCTGAACTCCAGGCTATCTCTGATCCCTGGGTTTATCTTCCCCCTGGGAAGGTAACCGTTTGGTTTCAGCTTCTTTATCAGTTACAACTAAATTCTTCAAGCAGTCCAATATGGTTTGAGTTCTTCTCTTCAACAGAGCATAAAAGTCCTCAGAAGGTTAAAGCTCAGTTATTTCCTTCATGGTAGTGTTCTTGCTCAGAATGAAATAGTCTGATCATTTAAAACTGAAGTCTTTGAAGAATCTGCCCTTACTGTACCTGCTCAAAACATTTACACTCATGAGAGTGTGGTGCTGGCCAGGGCCCTGTGCCCCCTCTTGACTGCTCTGGCTGAAGCTAGCTGGCTGAAGCTAGCAGGCACGCTGACTTCCTCAGTGATACACACCTGTGGGACTGAGGATCGGGACTTAGTATCTGCTCTGCTCTGGGCAACTCAAACTCCCTGGAGCACCAGGAAAGAAGCTTTTAACTGGACATGGAAATGCTTAAGATAGCAGTAGGTAAAGGCAAAGGATTAGCAGGCAGTTGGAAAAATTAGATTAGAAAGAAGCGACAGAGAAGTTGGGAAGGAATTAAATTTTCATGTGAGACTATAACTTGGAGGATCTGATTGAGGCCAGGTAGTCCAAGATACAGATTTGGATTCAATTCAGAGGTGACATCAAGCCTGAAGAAGGGAATACACAGGCAGGGTATCTTCCTGTCCCATCTCTGGGGGGAGATAAGGAGCCAGCTCAAACCTCTGCTGACAGGATCCAGTTTAGGTGAAGGTGTGAGCTTAAACAGAGGAAGCAAAGCCTGTAATAAGGAAAGTGGCTGTGGAATCAGGAGGGAAATGGACTCAAAAACCTGAGTAGTGAGTCTGGGAGATAGAGGGTTTTGTATTGGCTGTCTTCTCCAAGGAACTTGCAGCACCAATTAGTATTTCACATAGAGGGAGGAGGAGTATTGCCCACTGAAACAGAGTAGGGGTGGAGAAGGGTTCCAGTTTGGCAAATTTGCAGCAGCCTTCTGTGCTGGGACATGATTTTAATCTCTAATGCTTTCTTTTTTACTGTTTTTTAACTGATGAAAAAATCAGCTCCTCTCTATGGCAGACTGGCTGTCTCCGGGCAAGGAGAACTCTTATCAGCCTCCTCGTTTAGATACCTCTTGACTTTGTCCACACTAGAAAAAGCTCCTGGTGTTTGGACAGTCATTGGCTAGGGGAAAGGGCTGAACATCACCTTGTGAATAGACACAGGCCTGCAGCTGGACCACAATGACATAAATCACATACAGTTTAAGAAACCAGGGTCTTGTTTTCACTCAGACCACACAGCAGCTGGCAGATGTCTCCATTTCTGACATAACTGCAGTCCTTAGGCTTGACACTGTGCTTGACACAAAATTTTGTTTGTGAGAAGGTTGCTTCCTCATCGTTTGCATCTTCTTGAGAACGGATCCAAACATGTTCTTATCTTCTTTAGCTTAAGAGGCTGAGCTTGCTCGTGCCCATTGGTATTTGTCAGTGGAAGGCAGCTTTGCTTCCAAGCTCCTATTACTCACTGTCTTTATCTCTAAAAGCTGTAATGGATCTGTTTTCCTAGAGCGTTTAAGGTTGGAGGCTACGAAGAACTTCAAAGGTATTACTGGTTTTGTAAAAAGCCCACAGAGTTTGATTAAAAGTAAACCCTGCTCACAATGCCGCACGGAGCCCTGCTGATCTATTTTTACTGCATTGTAAATACAGCTGAGCAGAGGGGGAAATCCCCCGGACTAAACAGGACGTGTGGGGAGAAGGGAACACGGCACTGCCCAGGTATTCATTAACTCTCTGATAACCAGTTCAGACAGCACAAAGCGGAATGTCTCCAGCACCAGATGGTAGTGAAGAGGAAGAAAGAGGAGTGCAGCAGACAAGAGAAAACTTGGCAGGAAAGCATACATAGGAATCCCTGTTCATTAGAGCAGAGATTGGACTCTCAGAGTCCTAAGTTTAACCATTCCTTTGTCACAGGAAGGGTCTGAGACGCATAAGGACAAAGAAAACTCCTATCCCCAACTGCACACCTGAGCCACTCTCAAATCCACCCTGATGTTGCAGTCTCTGTGGTGTCAGACAATGGTCCCTGTGTGCTACCAACCAGTGAGGGTACCAGATGGACCCAAAGTGCTCCGAGATTCAGAGACGTGAGCATCCTCTGCAGCTTTAATTCAAGTACATCAATACAGCTCAGTTATGAAACTGCAGCATGTGATTTCTCCAGTGTGTCCTGGGTAGCATAGACTCATCTTTTTCCACAAAGAAGGTTCTAGAAATGTTCCTTTTATTTTGTCATAAACAGAAGGAAAACTTTGGCATTAGCAGTGTGAAAGGTTTGTTCCTTAGAAATAATTGGTTGCCTTCAATATTCTTGAATGTGAAAGTGAGACATTGCAATGAGGAAAGCATTTCCCCAAACTAATGAAAACTTCTCTTTGAGAAAAGCAGAATTTTATTGACAAGAGTCCTGTATAGGTTTTCATATGCTCACTGTGCAGATAGATATTTTTGGAATGCATCTCCTGATGAGATATCAGGGCTGTTATTAATTCTGTCTGTCATTTTTATTGAAAGCCAAACAAACTGTACACAGAGTATAAAGAGCAAATGTAAACCCTCAGTGGGAAGTAGTGCTAGGACCCCGAGGATCAACCATGCTTCCTCTTTCACATGCTGTTTAATACACCATGCTCTGCCTTGGTAAGAACATCAAGCAGGCACATACCATGCACTAAGCAGTAAAAATATGTGCAGAACTCAGGAGTTGCAGCCTTAGATTTTTGTGCTATTAAAGAATACAGCAGAAAGGGTACTTGGTCTCCTGTGAAGCATTGTGAGACCTGAAGCCACCATATGCATTAAATTGAGAGGGATCAAGTAAAATAGTTCATTAAATCCTTCAGCCTTCTCCTATTTCACCTTCAACCTGCAGATCTTTCAAAAAGCAAGCATGCATTGTTGGGCACATGGTTTCCTGTGGCATGCCCCCTCAGCAAAAGGGTTGAAAGCAAGCAGCTACAGTGAAGGGGCCACTCTTTGGTACAAAGATCAATCCAGAGGTAGCAGTTACCCCAGAATCACAAGGGAAGACATTATTATGGAAATTTGGGAGCATCTTGTGCTGATTTGAGGCTAATTGGAATATATTAATGAAAAGAATTAGATTCTAGGCTGTGAAAAGCAGTGGTGGTCTGCTGCACTCATAGGCTTGCTGAGATGTATAAAAACAAGGACACAAACATAGGTAAGATAGAGAGAGTCTCACTCTCCAGGAGCTGCTGTGTCTTCTCCTCTCTGCTGTGTAACCCAACTAACCACTCTGCTTCTAGCTCCCCTTACCCATCCTCCCAACTCACCTTGCACGTAAAGCAGACCCTGGGGTAAGGCAGAGAGGTGGAAAGAAGGTGGAAGGGTGGTTGGGAGCCCCTCCTGGGGACTCTGATTTCTGGGAGGGGGATTGTGTTTCTGTATTACCTTTGACTTGTCTGTCTCTGTAACTATTCAAGTCTATTGTGTATATCTCTGCTTGTACATTGTGCTAAGATGTAAATAGAGCTTCAGTCCTTACCTTCCAGCTGACTGAGTCTAGCCTGGGGGATTTTATAAAGTGTGGGATGCAGGGATCTCCCGAACTATCACACATCTGAAAACAGAAATGAGCAAAACAGAAACAAAACCTGATGGAAAGCAGTAAAGGGAAAAAGGACTTGGGAGTCCTGGTGGCTGGCAGGATGGTCATGAGCCAGCAGTGTGCTCTGGTGGCCAGGAAGGCCAACGCCACTCTGGGGTGGATTAGCAGGGCTGTGGTTAGTAGGTCAAGGGTGGTTCTCCTGTCCCTCTACTCGGCCCTGGTGAGGCCTCATGTGGAGTGTTGTGTCCAGCTCTGGGTCCCCCAGCTCAAGAAGGACAGGAGCTGCTGGAGAGAGTCCAGCACAGAGCCACAAAGATGATGAAGGAGGTTGAACATCTTCCTTATGAGGAGAGCCTGAGGGAGCTGGGACTGTGTTACTGGGAGAGGAGACTAAGGAATGACCTCACTCATGTTTATAAATGTGTCAGGGGTGAGTGCCAGGAGGCTGGAGCCAGGCTCTGCTGGGTGATGCCCAGTGACAGCACAAGGGGCCTTGGGTGGAAGCTGAGGCATAGGAGGCTTCGTGAACCTGAGGAGGAATTTTTTCCCTGTGAGGGTGATTGAGCCCTGGAACATTCTGCCCTGGGGGGTTATGGAGTCTTCCTCTCTGGAGATGTTCAAGAACCATCTGGATGTGTTCCTGTGTGATCTGCTCTGGCAGAAGCTGGGCCAGATGAGCATTTGAGGTCCCTTCTAGCCCCTTCATTCTGTGATTCTATGATTCTATGAAACCCCAAAACCAAATAACCCATGAAGAAGCTAGGGAAATACTATAGCCAAACCTAAGAGTGCTCAAACATGACTTTCTCAGGTCAGATGGATACATGACTCTGGCTGCCATACCATGATAATGCTGGAAATCACAAATCCCAGATTGATGCCAAGTACCCAGGACTACCTAGGCTGCTCCTGCTGCACTGTGGTGGGGCAAATATGGGTCTTCAAGCACCCTTGAGTGCTGAAGATTCCTCTGAGTAAAGATAGTGATGCAGTAAACTGTCCTTTCCGTCATCAGCAGCTCCAAAAGAGCAGGAAGTTG
Organism: Eubucco bourcierii; assembly: GCA_013396675.1. Taxonomy (NCBI): domain Eukaryota; kingdom Metazoa; phylum Chordata; class Aves; order Piciformes; family Ramphastidae; genus Eubucco; species Eubucco bourcierii. The sequence goes on along the minus strand of VWZE01021019.1, from coordinate 84,202 downwards.
TGTGACCTAGTGCCAACAATATTCATAACTTTAATGCCAGATTTAACTCTTCCATTCAAATATGCAAAATATTTTATATCTTAAGCAGAGGATTTGTACTAAAGCCTTCCATAAATTGTTTTCACAGATTGGTTTTGTAATCTTTCAAGACTGAAAGAATCACCATTGGGAGGAAAGAGATAGCAACACTATTTTTTATAGGGTAAAAGAAAAGATTCTTTTCTTTTCAGACATCTCACAGCCTTTCAAGTGCAGAGGAAGATATTATGACAGTAGATTTTATGATTCTTTTCTTATTTATTTTAATGGTGTTTTATCTGAGATCAAAAGAATGAGCTGTTTTATCATCATCATGCTAAAGATGTTGTATCTGCTCAAATTAGTATCAATGCAAATAAGGCAGCTATATAGAGTTAAACAATCAGGGTTTTGTCCTTGCACATTGTCTATCGTTTATCAGCTTCTAGACAATCAGCTTCATGAAGAAAGAGAACCAATACTGTGTTTATGTTCTGGATTAGACCTTAGTAATCACAAATGTATACAGCTTTTTCCTAGGCTTGAATCCTAGGTAACTTTGAGCTTTTGTCCCGTAAGACCTCCAGTTACTTTGGTAATAGCACACTAAAAGCTGGTCCCTGAAATGATAATCATGATTGCAGAAGTATTTCTTTCTGCTGAACATTAGCATAAGAACTGAAGGGAGCATGAGGAAACAGGACATTTATTTTGCACATAATTTCTTGCAGATCCTTAGCATTGCTCAAGCAACAATTTACTTTATAATAATTGGTCTGCATGGACCTCATCTAACTGGATTTCAGCAAAGCAGTTCAAATGGTGCCACACAGTGAATCATTAGCAAAAGCATCTGGTTGAAGTAGAGACAAAAGGTGTTGAAAGGGGAAGCGTCAGGGTAGAGAATGGTTGCAAGCAGTTTCTCAGGCATAACTTTTAGTCTGTCTTGGCTAAATACATTCACCAGTAACACTTGCACAAGAAGGACCATCAACAAAATCTGCTGATGACATGAAGCTGGGAAGAGCAGTGAGAATATCTCACAGGAAGAACTCGGGGTCCTGATTACTGGGAAATACCCTAAAGATATTTTGTTTTACAAAGATCATGCACTTGAAAGGGGGTTGTGTTTCCTGAAGGAGGTCTAGTGGGAACAAAAGCAACCAAAGTGACACAAGTCTGTTATGATGGTGAAGACTGAGAAATGTGATTTCTAATGCAGATAGCTCCACAGCATGCAGAGGCTCGTGTCCAGCCCAGGCAGTTAACATTCTTAGCACTGCCAACAACATCAGTGGCCTCAGATACATATTAAACCCAGAAGCATCCCCAGGTACACATTTGGGAATAGTTATTTCATCAGAAGTACTGCTTAAGTCATGCTCACAGCTTGCTTTCAGGTTAGTCTCTCATTTTTTATTGTTCTTCCTGTTAAATAATTAATTCCCACTGGAGGCAGGTGGCAGGCACCGAGTGGTTCATCCAGACGTTGAGAGTGTGACAACGCCCTTCCTGACCATAGCCAGAGACATCTCTCAGTGTGAGGAGGAGTCCTGTGGAGCTCAGCTGCTGTCCTTCCACCTCCAGAGCTCACTCAGCCCGACACTTTACTTCAGGGCAAAGAGGTTTCATAGTTTTCCACACATCTGATGTGCACCCAGAATGAAGGGGTGCTTTCTGCCACCCACACGCTTGGAAAAGCCTTTCCTGCCCTTTCATTGCCCACAATGACCCCTCAGAAGGGCTGGCTGGAGAGAAGTTCTCCCACACGATCGGTGACATTTAAGCTGTGTGTCAAATCCCTTTGCGCATGGATCCTGCTCCCACCCAACACAATAGCAGACTTTGGTGGGTGCAGGATGAAGTCCAGTGCGACATTTTCTTCCACCCTACGCTTATTAGCTGAGTGAAGCTTTTGTGAAACAATGGAGTCCAGAAAGCCTCTGTTACTCCACCTGTTTCTGTAGCCTCTGGTCCCACGGTCAGTTGACACTTTGGTGATGGAGACCTTATAGCAGCCTTTCAGTATTGAAAGGGGGCCTGCAGGAAAGGGAGGGACAGACTCTTAGCAGAGAGCGTAGTGTAGGGTGAGGGGTGATAGTTTCAAACTGGAGGAGGGTAGATTTAGATTAGACACTAGGAAAAAATTCTTCACTATGAGAATGTGAAGCACTGAACAGGTTGCCTAGAGATGTTGCGGACATCTCGTCCCTGGAAGTGCTCAAGACCAGGTTGGGTGAGGCTTTCAGGAACCTGATCTGGTGGAAAATATCCTTGTCCATGGTAAGGGGGTTGCAACTAGATGACATTTAATGTTACTTACAAACAAAATCATTCCGTGATTCTATACCTCTTCTCATGCTCCTTTCCATACCAACAACAAAACAAATCCCCGTGTGCACCATTTGGAATGAACAAGAGTGCAGTAAATTCAGGTAAAACGTGGCTTTTGGACAAGAGAATTTTGTTGAATGCTGTTGATATACCATAATACCAATAATAAAATTGTATAACTTCTTGTAGGTCTCTGTCGATGCATACTTATCTTTTACATGGAACTTATTGTAAAAACAACAAAAGAAATGAACACTACCCATTAAACATTTGCAGATGACCATTCACTGTCTGCCCTTAAACCACAATCACTTAATTACTGTTAGGGATCTTTAGACAGAAACAGTATAAGCCTGCTCCATGACTCAAACTATTCCCATTATATCCCAAATAAATACACACCCAAAGCACTGATGGTTTTATTCTGGGAACAATCAGTGTTGATAAAAGTGGTTGGGCATACTAAGATGTTTCTCTTCTTTTGTTTAATCATTTACCTATAAAAGCCCACATACCCTTTAACAGCTGGCACAAAGTACAGGTAACCTAACAGTCACCACGTGAAATAAGAAAAAAAAAATCTTCTGAGAGGAAAAGACACTGCAATGAGCTGCCCAGGGAGGTGGTGGAGTCACCCACCCTGGATGTGTTGAAGGGTCATTTGCATGTGGTGCTTAGGGATACGGTTTAGGGTGAATCTTGTATAGGAGTTTATAAGTTGGACTTGGTGATCCTGAGGGGCTTTGCCAACCTGGATGCTTCTGCGATTCTGTGTGTGAAAAGATCAGGTTCCTAATTCTAGTGTTACTGGCACACTTTCCTCGTGGACAAGTCATAGCCTAAACATCTCACACATGGGTACCGAACACCAGCCTCAGATTTGGCATTTATGCACTGATTTCAAGAGGCTTAGTGTACTCACAGGTTTTTCTTCTGTACCCAGCAGAAGAGGGAACAGAAGCAAACAGTATTTTTTAGAACATCACTGCAGAGATGTCCTTCCACACAGGTGCATGTACGCAGCGACCCATTCACTGGGAATCTTGCTCCCTTTCTGCCCTTTCGTTCTTCTCCACCACTCTGCTCCCTCTGCGTTTCCTTTCTAGTGCAGGAAAGCAGGGAAGGTTTTACCCACCCATCAGACTTCATCACTCTTTGAAAGATTCCCTTCTCGAGGCCTATGCATATTGCATTGGCACGCTACCAAAGCCTGCTAACAAATGGCAGATTAAGTGAAACACGGACAAGAATTTCAAGCATGTATTATACTTGCTTGGAGTTCAGTGTGCAACTTTTAAGATGAGGGCTGCCCTCTAAACAGGCAGGCCTGGGAATTCAGCTGCAAAAGAACTACAGATGCAAGGAAAATACCTTTCCTCTGAGAAAAAAACTTGATGTTATTCTGCAGTCTTCAGCAGACAAAGTTCACTGTGTGCTCTGGAAGAGCTTGGCACGGTCTGTGCTTTCTCGATACTTCACTTTATCCCTCTAGCACTGTCTTCAGTGGGACTTACATCACATTAACTAGAATTCTTCTTATGTCAGCCTCTTAAAGGCACATGAGTAGCATACTTTAATCCTTTCTATTCATCACCAAAGCAGCCCCTCTCTAGCCGTCTGCTGTCCTGCCTTAAATACGAGAATAATGTGGCACTTGGTTCAGGACTGCAGATTATCAGCAGTCGTGATCAGTTGGGCAGTAAATTTCTAGAGTCATGTTGCTACATAGTTCAGCTCTTTGCGTTTCCTGGATGAACTACCCTGCCTGCACAGCTCTCCCACACAGTTTAAATGTCTATTTTTCAAAAAGCCCTGTTTCCAGCATCAAAGCAAATACACTCTGAACGCAGCTTCCAAACCTGCCTGAGCAATGGCCCAACCCCACTCGATGAATACGCTGCAAAATTACCATCAGCTCAGGTGGGCCCAGGTGAAACAATGTTGAGCTTTAGCACAACAATTCTGCTCATGTTATCTGAGATTTCCTTTTCTTTCCAAAAACAATCTGGAGTGTTTGCATAGGGTGTACACTAGAAAGAGACTCTCCCACCACTGATTACACAAAACTGGCTACACACATCTATTTTTCAAAAAAAACTACAGTTGCTCATGTTACTGAAGCTTGTTTGCTCTCTGCACAACTCTGCCAGTCATCTAGAGAGAAAAAAGGATCTTGGTCTACAGTGCAATGGAGCAGTTGAGAACACAGGACCAGTCAATGGGAAATACATTCCATAAACCAGGGCTGATGCTCTCAAGCCCACATGACCTAATGTGCATATGCAGAAATCACCTTTATGCAGAAATCAATCTTTAGGAAGAAGTTCTTCACAGCAAGAGTGATTGGCATTGTAATGGGCTGCCCAGGGAGGTGGTGGAGTCACTGTCCCTGGAGGTGTTTAAGAGGAGGCTGCATGAGGCACTTAGTGCCACGGTTTAGTTAATTAGAAGGTGTTAGGTGATNTAAAAAAAAAAAAAAAAAAAAAGTGATTTTCATTATTGGCTTCAAATGAACTTCTTTCTTAGTGTATCAAGCAGAAGATGGACTTGACTGGTTAAAATTTCTCAATAGTTTATTGACTCTAAAGTTAATGGAAAAATGTGACTCTTTAATAGGCTATTTTCAGCTTTAACTAATCTGAGCTCATGACTGGCTTTGGAAATGTAATAGTTAAATGAAAGCTACAATTGGCTATTACTCTCCAAAGACACAGAGTAATTAAGCCTACTAAAAAAAAAAAAAAAAAAAAAAAAAAAACCCCCCCCCCCCCCAACCAAAAACAACAAAACCCCAAAAACAAAAAAAAAGACCCCGCCCCCCCCCAAATCAAAACAACCAAAACCTCAAAACAAAAAAAAAGCAGCAAACCCACACTTCTATAAAAGACAGGCACAAAAGGAAACTGAAGGCAAACAAACAGCACTGAGGATATCAATACATCTGCCTGTCACTGAATGTCTTTCTAAATATGTAACTGAAAGGAGACTGAAAGTGGAACTCAAGTACAGTACAAATACAAGAATGTCTGCATTGAAATTCATAACTTTTCTTTATTCACTGTGATACATTCAAACAAAAGTGCTCCAGATAACAGACAAAGTAAATTAAAATAAAAAGGCAGAAAAAGACCATCAGATACATATGGTGATTATTCATACTTTGAAGCATTAGTAACTGCTTGTATCTGAGTGCACCAAAAGCCCACGAGGGTCCATGTTTTTGTATGCTGCATCTATAAAAATACTAATCATAGGTAGCTCTAGCAAAAAATGGTTCTCAGAACTAGAGCCAAAGCCATCACAAAGATAAAGCACCATCAGGCATATGTTTAAAAATGCCATAGTAATTAGTAGAGGGGAGGAGAGGCTTAGTTGAATTAACATTTTCTTTGTATAGCATGGGGAAGCTCTGCTTAGATACATTCCTTCCCAGCCCTGCTGTTTCACACTAGGGACTTGCCTTCGCCCCACTACACCAAGCACCACAGGCAAGCTTCAGGAGACATCGAGAGACAGATGGAAGAGAAGCTGGAACTGGAGTCAGTGTCTATCCTCCTGTGCGAAACAGCAATATTGGCGTGGTAGTATGCATGTAACCATGTAACTGCAGTGCAGCGGCACGACCCACCTGAGAAACTCTGTACAGACTACATGGACTTCCCAACACTGCTGAGCTGCATTTGGCTGCTCTGATTTTACCTATAAAGGACAGTTCTTGTTTTAAACTCTAATTCTGCTCTAGCAAAAAATGAAGTCACAGTTAGTTCTCTACAATCACCTGAAAGGAGGTCATAGTAAGGTGGATGTTGTTCTCTTCTCCCTAGTATCAAGTGATAGAACAAGAGGAAATGGCCTCAGATTGTACCAAGGAAGATTTGGATTCGATATTAAGGGAAAAACTTCTTCACTGAAAGAGTGGTCAGGCATTGGAACAGGCTGCCCAGGGAGCTGGCAGAGTCACCATGCCTGCAGTTGTTAGAAAAACGTGTAGATGTGGCACTCCAGGACATGATTTAGTGACCACAGTGGTGTCAGGTTAATGGTTGGACTTAGTGAGGTCTTTTCCAACTGAAACAATTGTATGATCTGTAAGAGCAGAGCATCACTTCACATCTGTGGAATAGAGCCACGTTACATCCTATAACGTGGCTCTATTCCAGCTACAGCATTGCTGAACAGTGCATTTGCCAAGAACTATTTGTAACTCAACAATCTAGTGCGGAGGAGGATTCCTGTCCCAAACAACACACACAGAAGTCGAGATGTCACGCAAAGTACGTTGTCAAAGGGATGTAATAGAGACACACTTAAAGATCTAGGGTCCCTCCACCTGGCGTATTTTTAGGTAAAACAACATGGACCTTCAATGAAAAGGGGTGAAACTCAGTAGAGTTTGCCTGCTTTGCAGGCAGCAAGTCAAATGGCCAGCAAGACCAAAGACAGGCTTCCTCTCTGAAAATCTGACTTGCTGACACAACATTTTTCTTAAAAGATTTAAGCAGGTTCATAACAGAAAGCAAGCCTCTGTGCCTGTACACTTTCTCTAATGCATATTCATGGGGATCCTGCAAGGCGGAAGGGCATGTCCCAGCTGCTGTAAAAATTAAAGCCCACATATGATTTGTATTTCCCAGAGCAGGACGCAATGGCATTGCTTGTATGATCAACATCATCTTCACAGTCAAGTCCTTGCAATGTCACGGTCTGTTTGCTCAAAAAGTGTTTTTCTTAACTATGTTACTAATAAAATCTTAAATCACTCAGGGCAAAAGAAAGTTAGAAGTGTTATGCAGTTATTTACCCTTCGCGTTATTTGTGTGGCATTCATCTCCCACAGTGCATGCCTTGCCCTTTTCACTCTCCCTTTGTCATGCAGGAACACAGAACTGTAATGTTTGGGTTGCAAACACCATTAAATGCCACTCTTCGGCCCCCAACAGCATAGAAATATTTTCCTTTACAAGTTCAGATCAAAGCATTTCTATTAATCCTAGGATTTATTAAAACAAACATTGGAGGCATGAGACAGTCAACAGAGTCCCTTTTACAAGATTCTTTGGAGACTGTTCTGATTTCATAGTTTACTGATCCGCCCCTAATTGATCTTCAGTTGCTCAGCTGCAAATTCAGCAAGTCCACCTGCTCCTTCCCCACCCAGCAGATGCCTTTTCTCCCCAGTTTTGAGATGTAATGACAGTACCACATAGCCCCTGTCCTAAGAACAAAGCGGCTTGCATGAAAAGCTGCATGTATGAGATCCCAATGTTAACAAGAGCCTATCACACACATTTGCAGCAGAAGTTTAGCCTCTCCTCAGATGAGTAATTAAAACCAGTCATTAAGTGCTTTCAAGGAGTTTCATTGTCTTTATCCTTCCCTGCAGTCAAGGTAGTTGCCTTTGATCCAGTAACAGATCTGTGCATATTTGAGGGGTGTGATGCGAACAGCTACATTGAAATCCTGTGGGGTGCCATTCATGTCCACCCACTGATGGCCTGAAAATATTCCAATAATTTTACGTTCCCATTTGTGATTCTGCCTCTTCCACATCCTCACGTACACCCCAGACCCACTGGCACCCGGCTGGGCATCGCACTGCTGGTACAGCAGGTCATACGTTTCATCTTTGACATCACAGAAACGGTAAACCAGGTTTCCTGGACGGTCGTTGTCATAGCCAGAGAAGTGAATCCTCCCTCCAGGCAAGTGCCTTGCTGGTGGGCTCACACCTATTTTCATAAACTTTCTTTTATGAGGCTTCTTCAGCTCCAGCAGGGCGTAGTCATAATCCATGCCAATGTCATTGGCATTGCCTTTGATCCATCCTTTAGGGACATGTGTCCTTTTCACTCGGATCCACTGGAATTTCATTTTCTCAGGCATTGCTGAGTTGGTGACATTGGCTCCTTTGCTGCCGTCTTTCAGTTTGGGCTTTAGGAACCCCACCCGCAGTTTCTGAGCTCCTTTGACGTAACTCTTGCCATCATGGATACAATGAGCAGCAGTGAGAACGTGTTTTTCAGCCACCAGTGTCCCCGTACAACCTGTGGACAGCTTCACCGAGGTGGAAAAGGGATAATTCAACAAGAAGTCTTTCCCAAAAATGCTAAACCTGCTGTCATAGCCATAGATCTGCCTCTTAGTTCGAGACTTGCCTTGAGACCCATCACCGCTGTTGCTCAAAATATAAATGCCCACCTCAGTTTCAGTGAGGCTACCATTGGCATACAGGGTTTCATAGGACAGGTAGTTCTTCACTTCTTCATAAGTTGGCAGTGGAGAACTTTTGTGGCATGCTGGGCCACAGGGAGACATCACTTCCAGTCTGGCTTCAGCATCGAACTGGGGTTTGTCCAAGTTAAGGGTAGACTGTGGCAGGATAACTGGAACTCTGTAAGATGGCCAAGTTGGCTTCCAGTGAGAACTGGAGGGCATCACATCTTTAGCAGCACACAACAGGAGGATTAAAGTGGACAAGCCTGCCATTCTGAATGCTGTTCTGTGGAAATCAAAAGGAAGCCCAGTTACACACCCAAGCACATTGCAAGATTACTCTGCCATGCTAAGCAATGGCTTCCTAACCAAATGTAATACAATAAGGGTTGACTGATTAGAACAGAGCCAACCGTCAGTAAGTACCTTGGATTTCTCAGTGTCAAACCTTAACCTGTACCCTGAAACGAGCGTCCCAGGCTAACACTGAAGCACAGGGCATTTAACCTTTAGGTGTGCTGAGCCACTGACTCCCAGCTGGCATCAGTGGGAAGTTCTGGCATTTGCATGCAGCATAAAGAAAATTCAGGCTCCTTGTAAATACCTTCACGACTCCTGCAAAGAGTAGATGTGTCTTACTTTGGCTATATTACAGCATTATCTGAAAGTTCTCACCTATGTTCTGACTTCACTGAGAGAGGTCTTTAAATCACTTCAAACTATTTGCTGTCTTAGCCATAGACATCAAGAGAATGACAGCCTGGACAGGAGCTGGGTTACAGCACATGATCCTATGGGAGACTTTCTTCTCCTTGCAACTCATACCAGAGAAAGGTTTCTGCTCCATGTAGCATTTACCCTTCCCTAGGCTTATGTGAGAAAGGGCAATATGATTACTGAAAGCCAGCTAATGAAGTAGGTTTGTAGTTCTTGAGGGAATCTTTCGGATAACATACTGGCTTATTCCTTTATAAACTCAATTAATTAGAAATGCAAAACAATCCACTCTGAGCAGAGGGAGGCAAATGGGACTGTAGATGTGTTTATAAACCACAGGCAGAGTGCCTCTAACTGCAGAGAACAGCATGCACTAGCAAGAAAACGTGCAACTCCAGTGTATTTTAAAATCAGCCATACAGCTGAACCGCCGCAGGAGGCACTGCACCCTGGGCAAGAAGGCAGGCAGCATCTCCCTCATGCGAAGATTGGTTAAACAAAACTTCACAATTATGTTGAGCTTACACATACTAAAACCCTGCTGAGCTTACACTGATCACAACTGCAGGATCATTCCTGAAATATCTCGAAGCAGTAAACCAAAGCAAACCATGCAGGAGATGACCACAGCTATCTAAAAAGAGAAAAATAATTCTCTCTCAGTAATTTTTGTGGTTTGCATCTACTCCATCCCTGGTTTTGTGTTTCGAGTCTACTCCCTAAGTTGCTCTTAAAAAAAAAGACTTCAGAAGATACAGACTGGTAAAGTATAAACTCAGATATTCCACTGTTGGTAGCATCATCTTTGGGAATGGGAATGCTATAATTAAAGCATACAACGTACAATATATTAATTAACTCACTCGGGATATCAAAACATTTCCATTCCAAAAAAAAGTCAAGTGTGGATGAACAAAGATGATGTTATGATGTCCACGGAAGCAAGCACTGACTCTTTCAGAAGTGACCAGAGATTCTGTTGGTAATTCTTGTTCCTTAACAAACAGCATACATTTAAAATGAAACATCTTTTTCTCGATGGATTAAGCCCTTCAGAAAATGTTGCTTTATACCTAATGGGCAAGTCATGCTGGGAAATACAACTCATTTTAAACATTAATCAGATTTGCATAATTTGGGATGTCCTGAAAATGTACTTGCTTATGTGTTTAAAGAAAGCCATCAGCTCCTCTGGTTCCTTCCACATCAGAGATTAACATTGGATGTGGCTGTTTTATGCAAGCTGTGAAATGAGATAGCCTCACGTTAGTATAAGGATGGCCCAAGGAACACTTGCTGTACATTGAATGAACTTGCAGTAGAACAGTGACTAGAGAAACAGAAGGGAACAGGGAAATATTCTATCAATCCATCCCCACAGACACAATATACACCAGCATATGCGAGCTGCTAACTGTCCTACTTGTGACAGTGAGGACTGTGCACAGAAATGTTTACTGGGCTTTTAGAAGCTGAGAATGGACTAAATCAGTTATGCTGTGTGTCAAGTGGCAGATTCCATCATTAGCAGCATGTGTTTATGAGCAGTCTGCACTCATCTGCTTCACACCAAAATTATTCCCACAAATGACGTCTGAAGATTTCCTGATTGATGGAAACTTTTGTCTAAACTGCACCACTGAAGCCACTTCTTGGATCTGAAAAATCACTCGTGCTAACTGAGCCAGTGCTGCTGGCCTTTGGCTGGTTTATTTAGCCAGCAGGGGAAAATTAGAAGTGTCTTGTCGGTTGTTATTTGCACAAGCAGCAAGATTCCCTGTCAGCATAGCGACCTGACGACAAGACTCGTCCATAACAACTCTGCTTCCTCCGAGAGCATCCGTAGGGTTGAGAAACTACTTGTCCCTGCAACCTGTCCTCCTAATTTTGCCACCATCACCACCACAGCAACACCAGGGATGGAAAGGCAGTTTTAGACAGCAGAGGGCAGCCGCCCTGTGGAGAAAACAAACCAGAAGCTGGGACTCAAGTTGGTCCCCAACAAAGGCTTCAGAAGATGGTATCCGTGTGTGTGCTGTGCTCTGTAAAGTACCACTTGCTTCACTTTACGTCTCTGAGCAAGCCTTCCCACACCCTTCCCCTGCTGCTTCTGTGCTATGATTACACGGCAGATATATGGAATTAAACAGCCTTTCATCAGCTGCAGAACTCTTCTATTATTTAAAATGTTACTAAACTGAACAATAAAATGCATTTGTGAGCTTATATCTGACTATAGACACTAAACCATGCTCACAAACCAAGACATTTACTGAACTCCTTAAAGACATAACTGATAATAAATCAGCTCTGGGATACAACAAATAGAATAAATGTCTTATCTGTAACAAGATGCCAGGTTAGTGGATTGTACTATTGTACTTCTTCAAAGTAGATCATGCCTCTTTCAAAAATAAATGGTTAAGAAGAAAGATAAAGTTATTTTAAAATTAGCCTGAATTTAAAGACAGGCCTACCAGTTAGCCTCTTCTTTTCTCTCTCTCTTTTTTTTTTTTTTAATTTGTTTTGTTTTGTTTTGTTTATAGTAACAAACAAAAAGCAGGATTCAAACTCTCTACATTCGGTTCATTACTTGTTGGTGACCCTTAAAGATGCTCTCAAACCAAACAAACTAGTAAGAAGCGAGTACTTCCCTGAGCAGCTATCACAAACCCATCCTGAACGAATTATGATGTGCTGCTCTACTGTAGCACTGCTCTTCTGTTTCTGTTTAGAACGTGTCATAAACTTAACCCACCCTTTGACTCAGTACAAAGCCCTGCTCTGATATCCAGCCTAGGAAACCCCTAGAAAGCGATTTGTACATAATCACACTTGCTAATGGCATTAAAATTGTTTAGAGAATGGAAACAGTGACAGCTTCCCCGGGGCTCCCCGCACTGCTGAAACACACAGAGACACATTTCCCTGCCTGCTGTGGGTAGTACTCATGCCCTGAGATAGATGTTGGTGAAAGAGAACTGCCTCGTTTGGGATGGGCATTTTCTAATAAGCAACTCATTTTTCTGGAGGAGTTCCCTACCTCTTCTTGTAATAGATTGCTAAATAACAATAAATCTTAGGACATCCAGTACGGAAGCCCATGAACCTAATAGAATAACCAAATGGTCTCCATTACATTTTGAAATGAAGAAAGTTTTTCCACAGTGCTGGAAGCCAGAATGATTAAGATGAAAAGAAAGAAAGAAAAAAAAAAAAAAAAAAAAAGAGGGAAGGGGGAGG
>VWZE01021019.1:0-71640 GCA_013396675.1 Eubucco bourcierii | reverse complement strand
GGAAGAAAGAAAACCAAAATAGCAAGAGAGAAAAACCTGCCTCGAACCAAATTATAAAGGTGAACTAAAGCATTGTCACCACCGTGCCAAAATACCTTTGCTGCTTTTCTTAGTCACAAACTTGTTAAAACACAGCAAAAACAACTGCGTCGAGCTGCAGGAATTACAGAAGCCTTGCTGCCATTAAACCCGAGCATCTCCATGAGCCTGCCTGCGATGCCGAGGGTGATGTGAGAGTCAGGCTCCTTTACCGGCTGAGCTAAATAAGGGTTGCGAGATGTCTCGGAAAACCCGAAACGCTCCGGTACTCTCTTTTAAGGCACCCAGCGGGCACAGCAGGTATTTTGACACGTATCAGCAACACAGGCATGGCACAGAGGAAAGAGGTCGCATTATGTGTTTACTACTTAGTCCAGCTGTTATAGAACAATTTTACTGCCTCCTTTCCTTTTTTTTTCTCTCTCTCTCTGCACAGAAAGCAGCTTCGGTTTCACTGCATCAGAGCGAGATGTGTTACAGGCGGCCGAGGACAGTCAGTCTGACTCAGTCTGCGAAGCTGCAAGCAAGGATTTGCATCCCCGGGGCTACCTAACCACCTGAGCGATGGGGCAGCCGTGCAAGCGGCGTCCCCGCCCTGGGATCCCGTTCGGGCCGCGAGGCAACGACTGCCGCAGGCTCCACCAACCGCTTCACTGAGGAGGTCGTGCCACGAATCTCTTTAACGACTCCCAAAAAAAGATGTTCCCAGTCACGGTGATGAGTCAAAGCAGAGGACTACGGCGGCTCCTCCAGGGAGCTGCTTCTGAAGCCTCCCAACCGTGAAACCCAGAAAAGGCGAATTTTTTTATCAGTTGTTTCCTCACAAGAGGCTCCTTCAAAGTTAGTCGCCGACACCAGCGGGCTGCGAGGGCCGACGAGAAGCCGCGATATCCCTTTTGTCTGCCCGCCGCCGGGGAGGAGGCGCCGGGTACTATCCCGGTGATGCGAGAGGGGTTAAAAATTAAGCTCTGGGCGGAGACCTCGCCCCGGCCGGGACAGCGGCTCCCGCAAGCCCGGCGCCGGCAGTGCGCAGCCGGTGGCCCGCAGCGCCGGGCTCCCCTCGGCCTCGCTTCCGCGGCAGGTGAGACGCCGGCCCCGGGACACCGAGGGACGACCGCGGCTCCTCGCCATTTCCCCCTGCCGCCCCTTTGTCCTCGGGCGGACTCGCGCCCCGCGGCACCCTCCCGGCCGGCGGGACCCGCTACCTACCAACTCACCGCGGCGGCGGCGGCGTCTCCGAGAGCCGCTCAGGCAGGTGGCGGAACCGATCCCATCCCTCCCGCCGCCTCCGCGGAGCTCGGGGGCGCCTCCCCCTCCTCCTGCCGGGCGCCTTCCCTCAGAGGCGCGCTTCGAGCGGGGCGGAGCGGGCGGGGGCGGAGCGGCGCGGCGCCTCCCGCAGGTGGCTCCCGCCGCGATCGCCTCTCGCTCCGCTCCGCAGCCGCTCCCTGCCGCCCGCTGCCGTCCCACCGCCTGAAAGCCCCGGGCCGGGTCCCGCCGCGCCGGCCGCCCACCGCGGGCCGTCACCCAATGCACCATGTAGGGCCTCACCTACTCTTTCTTTTCCCCTCTCACTTACTTCTGTTTCCATTTATCTCCTGAGGAAAACCTGTTTCCTTTTTTTTCCTTCCCCCCGTTCTCGTTTTCCTCTCCGGTGCCATGGCACTGCAAGGGCTACCAGCCCCTCACTCCGGAGATGGCCAGCCCCGCCGGGGCTCGGTGGGATGCGGTGGTGGCACATCCACAGCCAGAGGACATCAGGCGGTTAGTCCTCGACGTCTAAGTCCCCAGTGTAACAGCTCCGTTCTCAGGGGGTTCCCTAGGCATAGAGCGAATCTCTGGGGTCCCTCCTGCCACCGAAGGTCATAAGGTACAGGAGCTCTGCAGTGTCACTTCTGTTTCCTCATCAGGCAGATACATGAATTGTCAGACACATTCTTTGCAGAGGTTTTAATTACTTACCCTTCTTGAATCCTGGCAAGAAAAGAGGAAAACAGAGCCAAGAAGGCAAAAATCCTGCAATGTGTTTTAACTCCACAAGAAAAATCCACAAAACGTTTTGCCAAAATTCCTAGCTGATCACAAATTCCTAGCTGATCACTGTTACTCCAGAAAGGAAACACAGATGTGACGAGAATCAGTATGCCTGCTGCCCTTCACTGGCCTCTCCACCCCACTGCCATGCTTGGTGAAGGACCAGCAGAGCTTGGAGCATGGTGAAAACTCTGCCTCCCATATGGACCTCAGGTGAGGAGACACAGGATATGTTAACAGGTTCTCACACTCTTAGACTTCATTTTTCTAATCTGTACTTTCTTGGGCCTAGCACCAGCCCCATTTGGGTCTCTGGAAAGGTTTTAAGAAACAACTGAAAAATACGAAATGCTGCTAAAATCATAACTGCTCAGAAAAGTCTTTGCGAAGGATTTAGAGGAGAGCTACAATATGAGGGAGAGGTCCCCAGAGGTAGAGGGCAAATGTCTCCAGCAGAGAAAGAGACAGAAAATGCATCTGGCACCAGAGGGAAGCCAGGGCTTGTGACACCAGTTCAGCTGCTCTCGGGCACCAGGAAGTGATCACGCAACAGTGCGGGAGATACCTGCAGTGTCAGCAGGCAGCTACAAGCAAGACTCGACCAGCAATGCCACACAAATCTCAGTCCCATGGCAATGCCACACAAATCACAGTCCCATGGCTTGCGCAGCTTTGCCCTGTACACCTCTGCTGGTTTTCCTGGACAGAAGAGTGGCCCATGTCTTGTAGGGGGTGAAAGCGTTCTGGGGTTCAGTTAGACTGTGGGAGTCAGGACTGCAGCAGCAGTCCAGGTGTGCTCTTGTTTTCCACGGTTACACAGCCTCTTCTGTCAATGCTGCCATACATGCCCCAGGGCTTCCCAGCTTTCCTCTCACAGATCTTCCTGACTGCAGTAGGTCACCACACCAAATGAGGCCTCTTGATTACTTTTGCTCTTCTGACAAGGTAAAGATTGCCAGAAAGGCACTTCTGGATGACCACAAACCCTGCACTGAACAACTCCCTTTCCCAATTTATCTCCTATCAGCCTCCCTGTTATGACCCTTGCTGTTTTCAAGTCTCAGTGGGAAGGAGGAATAACCATTACCATAATTCTTTCATTCTTCATATATTCTCCCCAATTTTTTATTCGCAGTGACAGTGAAAATTGTGACTAACTAAGGAAGGACTACTTGAGCTCCAGACAGAGATTCAGATGGATGCAGTCCTAGAAGCTATAACATTGACAGGAGTGTTTACATCAGACAAGGGGGCAAAGATACAGGACACTGCTATGTCTGGTATATCCCACATGCAGTGGGATTCACCTACTTAACTGCAGGGGTTTGAGATGCCCTGTGCTATCCATGACAGAACACAGGACTTACAGACCTTTCCTGTCTGGACCAGCAGCTGAAGGTCAGGTTGGATGCCCTAAGGCATCTCAAATGAGACTAGAAGCCTCAAACTATAAATATTTGCATGTAGAGGTCTACGTGTGAGGCATTCACTCATTGCCAGTGAAGAAAAAGAGGAACTGTCAGAGGTTAAGTTGTTTGACCTGTGTTAGACACTTAAACGGGAAAAGATGAAAAGTGTCTGTGTGAGTGTCCATAGTTAGAGACTGCCCAACACACACCCCGCAGTTCCCTGGTGTGTCCCTGTCTGCCCACGGCTACCTGCTGCCTCTCGATTTCTGACCGGGTGAAAGGATCCTCTTTGTTTTGGATATTTGAACAGCACCTGCCATCTGGAGAGCTGGTCCATAGCTACCAGTACAGACCATAAAATGTCATGAGCATTTGTGCACAACACAAGTAGATATATAGGAGGCTTCTTTGAAGTTGAGTTATGAAATGACTGGTTGCCACAAATCTGTCTAGATTTTGTTGTAAGGGCATACATTGCATCATATGCTCAGAAATAGCAGTTTGCCTGGTCTGTCTTAGTCCCTACCTTGAGAAAAACTGAACCACTGTTGAATTCTCTCCAGAAGCTACAGACAAATATAATGTTTTAACTTTCTCATTCAAAGGAGGAGAAAAAAAAATATGAATTATAGGGGTGTGCTTTTGCCCCCTGTGTGTAGAATTTTTAAAGAAACAAGAGCTCTGGTAAAATTAGGCATTTTAAAAGGAGAGTGAAGTCCGCAATTTAAGTGTTACTGTGAGACAGTGCTGAGGCAAAGGGCAGTAAGTGACAACATGCATAAAGGTGAAAAGGGATTAGCTGTGCTATATTGCCAAGTGATAGCACACATGCTGGCTTTTCAGCACCTTGGGAGCAGCTGAAAATGAAACAGTCTACAGGTGGGAGCCCTAATGAATAGCACTATCAGAAGATAACTTCTCATGGTTAAAGAAATCTTTTATTCTTCGGGGAAGTGAAGTAACCTGGCATTGTAAGCCTGTACCAGATTACACACACACACACACACACCCCAGCCCCAGACAATGGAGTGATTTCAGAGGCCACTGAGTCTGGAAGGAAGAGTGACAACACAGAATTGGCTCAAGTGAGTCCTTCCATTGCTCACTGCTGATGTAATGCAGCAGAAAATGCCTTGGAGTTCCCCACTGCCATGGCGGCTATTCAGCAGGCTCTCTCTTCCTTCCCTGGGGCAGAGGCCCCTGTGCACAGATGCCCATTTCCCAAATCTCTTTCTAACTGCAGCACTAAGTTACAGGTGAGGACACACTCTGTACCTTCGGAAAAAGAATCTATTTCAAAGGCAAGGAAGCCGCAGACTGGGACTTGGGAGACACAAGTCCTATCCTTGTCTCTGTCCCTGCTTCTCTGTAGGGCTTTGGGATGGCTCTGCTGCCTCAGTTCCCCATCTGCACAAGGAGTGTGGCCGTGTTCTGCTCCCACAGAGTGCTAAGGAGGTAAATGCAGTGGTGGTTATCCCATGACTAGGTACTGGGGTGATGGGAAGGGGAAGGCCAGACATTGCCTCAGATATTTTGCCCCATATAGTGATACCACCTAGGTTTTCCAAGTCTATGGATTCAAGGCACTCATTCCTAGTTCCCAGATGCAAGATTCCTTTACTCTTAAAGTAAGTGTGGGAGGACTGAGAATCTGAGTTGTTTCATTTATGAAATGTATTGACACAAGTATACAACATCCTTCCTGTGCTGATGAAAATCTTGTCATCAGCCACCGTGACACAGTGCAGCAGCATGGACTACTCTAGCCTTGGAGAGCATTCCTCTGCCCACACAGAGACACCCAAAAGCTAGGCATGACCACTTGAGGATCCTTCTGCAGGCCTTTAGGGGCTACCTCAGAGGGTGAGATATTCCATCCTAAATTAGGAGATAGGCCAGAAAATAATTCCTTAAAAACACTCAATTCCTTCAGCTGTCTGTTGGGAGAGGTTAAATCTGACTTTCTGGTGCCTAGAGTTACATGAAGTGAATCCCACTCAGTGTGTTTGCCTTCTTCCTGAGTGAACAGGGATATTTGAGTATCTGGTAGCAATCCACCCTAATGGGATGGTTTCAGCTGCACAGTTCCACCTGCAGGCATAGCTGTGAAAATAAAAAGCTTTGCTTGAGACAACTCAAGCTTCATGGAATGTTTCTACAATGATTGGAAATGTAATCTACTAGTGTATGGGAAACACAAGAGGAACAGTTGACTGAAAATACAATATGGTTAGGAATCACTTTGTATATTCCCTTCCCTGCTGAAATCTCATTTGAAAGGTTTATTGGGATTTTCTGTATCTGTCAAATAGGGCATGGGAATTTCTACGTATCTACAAAATAGCACAACTGCCTAAATTGGAAAAGACCTTTAAAACCATCTAGTCCAGTCATGAGCCTGACACTGACAAAGTCCTTGGCTAAACCATATCCCTAAGCACTACATCTCTGTGCAAATACCTCCAGGGATGGAGACTTCACCACTTCCCTGCAAAGCCAAGCTGTTCCAGTACCTGATAATCCTTTTAGGGAAAAAAATATTCCTAATATCCAACCAAAACTTTCCTTGGTGCAGCTATTCTCTTATAATTTGTTGCTTGGTTGAACAGACCAACCCCCACCTCACTACAACCGCCTTTCAGATAGTCGTAGAGAGCAGTGAGTCTTCCTTCAGCCCCCTCTTCTCCGGACTAAACAATCCGAGCTCCTTCAGCCGCTCCTCACAAGACTTTTTCTTTAGACCCTTTGCCAGCTTCATCGCCCTCTTCTAGACATATTCTAGCACCTCCAATGTCCTTCTTGTAGTGAGCCTTGCTTGAAGTACAGCATATTTTGTAGAAAGTTTTGATCAAACTATGAGACGCATAGAAAGAAAAGGAGGAAGAAGATTTTCGATTCAAAATTCACAGCCATATATATATATATATACATTATATATCCTCTTACCTATACAGGCCTTGGGAATTCCTGCTATTCATATTACTGAAAACATTTCTGACAAGTGACATTTAAACTAAAAGTGCCCTTTAGTTCCAGGATAGCAAAAACTTGTTGAAATAAACCAGGCATCTGGATTTGCTCCAGCAAGACAGATTTTTGTAAGACACTGCATCTTCACCACTTGGATAAACAGCATGTCAACAGAGTGAAGTCATCCCAAAATAACACCTTAAAAAGAAAACATCCACTGTGACTGCACTCCTGCAGAACTTCAGGAATCCCCTGGAAGAAAAGGAATTTTCACTGTCATGAAAAACTGGATTACATTCGTCACTACTGGTTTAGTTTCCCTGCTACTCTGCATCTATCTGCTGGGTTTAGATTCAGCTGTAGGGTTCACTGCTCCGTCTGGCGGTGTCAGCCACATACTCATCTAAGAATAGTGAACTAGTAGCACTTTCTAAGCGCTCTATGTGCCTGTGAAGCTACTGTATAGTTAGAAGGTCACGGAGGGTATTAATAGACTGCTGTTCAGCTCCTGTTGGAGATCATACTCATCTTATATCCAGTTTGTTGAAAGAGAAGCCCATGTTCATGCACACAGCAAAGCGGAAGGTTCCTGCAGTGAGAGCCCAGGCTTGCAAAGCAGGTGAGGTGGGCACAGTGTTGGGTCAAACCTTTCACCATCTGCCTGTCAGCCCTTGCAGCTTCTTGGCTAATGCTGGGAAGGGCCTTCGCTAGTCCTGTTGTAAGGCTGGAGTTGGTAGGATTTCCGTAAGATGCCTGAGCTCGGACTCAGTTTGGTGCCTCACCATGTTGCACTCAGCATGAAGACACCCTCAAGTTAGCAGTGTGACTCATAAACGAGGGACCACAGCATATTTCAGCCTATGTTCTATGCGTGGTCTGTCTGGCAGTGCAGACAGTCCATGCAGTTAAAAATTCCCTCAGGGGAGGAAGGGCCAAAGCTGGGGTGCTTGGGAGTGCATGTAGGCCCTGTGGGGACACCTAAAGCAGGTGTATCTCTCTACCTTAGGGAGACAGATTAAAAGGAGGTCCTGGAAGGGAGCAGTACTATTTTTGCAAGTAATTCTGCCTTAATTTCTCAGTCAAATAAGCCTTTGCTGGTAGAATTTCTGTGAGTCCACAGCGAACATCTGTGAATCAGTGCTCCTCAAGGGAATGAAGACTAGGGTCCAAGGCACACAGAAGGACCATTTGGCTATCACGGCCAGGGAATGTCTGATAGGGGCTTCTGGTCTGAAACATGAAGAGGAACCATATTAGAAGCAAAAGAGGTCAGATATGATTAGCCTGGGAAGAAGTAAACAAGATTAACCTCAGCTAATTTTAGCCACGTAAAAATTATTCCAGTAGCCCAAGGAAGGCAATCTATGAGTCAGAGGAGAGGACTCACCTCCTGAGGGCAATCCATCTCACCCATGTTAGATGCTGCAGTTATTATGGAGTTAACTGCAGTCTTGAATTATTTTCTCTTGGCCATCAGTAGAAGCAGCCTAGACAGCTCATGTGGAGGTGAATAAGTTACAAAAAACAACCAATAGAAAACAACAAAACAACCAAAAAATGCTTAAAGAAAACCTGTGTGATTTATCATAGGATGATTCCAACAGTCTGTGCTTGCAGTACGGAGTATATGGGACCCTAAGGAGGAATTACTTCACGTGGCACTGAAGTATATGACAAAACACAATGAGATAAGAAAAGACATATTTGGGTTAAATGTCACCAGAAAAACTTCTGACTGTGAGAACTGGTTGTGAAATAGTATCCCAAGGGATTTCCCTCCCCCTCTCCAAGGATATATAAACTGTGTGAGGCAAAACATTAGGAAAAGGAGCAATCCTGAATATCATGTAGCAGGTTAGGTAATGCAATAGGTCTTTCACAGTGCTAATTACTGCAATCTACATTTCAAAGCCTAGAAGATAAGAAAGCCATCTGATGATATGTCTTGGAGACACACATCCCATAAGGAATATTTATAGCCAGTCTGGATTTCTTATAACTTATTTCCAACTCAGTGTGCCTTCGAGTGCATTCCAAAACTCAAAGATAAACGTCTAAAAATAGTCCTGTGCTGCTCCACGCTACGTACCAGGTACTCACTGATGGCCTCTCTCAAATGTACTCAGTGAAAAAGCCTGTTTCTGAAAAGGCTCATGTCTGTACTCGTTCACTTAAGTTGTGTTCCCTTCTCTACCAAGGAGAGAGATGTAAGTGGCCAAATTTAATTTTGAATTACATATATAGAGCCTCACACAAGTCAAATCAGATAGAGTTGTAAGTACTTCATACCTGGTCTGTACCAGGAGCTGGATCAGACCTCTAAATATAATTTAGAATTTCACATCATGTTCTCATCCCCATCCTCATTGAAAAGATGAAGTAAGACAAGCAGTGTATAGGCATCTGCAGCATTCATCACTCTGGCTGAAGACTCCCTGGACTGGAGAAGAGTGGACAGTGCACCCAATCCAGACATCCACACAGGTACTTCTTGGATGGTGGTTTGGCCACACTCAGGAGAAGTACAGATCCTGACACTGCCCCGTCCTGCTGTATTAGCAAGAGGATCCCACATAACCAGTGCCTGCGGCAGTGGACCTGTACCATGAGGAGAGACCCCAGCCAGAAGTATCAGCTTTTGCTGTACCTTCAGTGCTGCAAAACACTTTGATTTGTCTTCACTTGGTAGTTGAGTTACCCACAAAAAGAAGGTTCTGGAGCTGGAAAAGAGCGCTGCGAGCCGGTCTGCCATCCACACTGATCCAAAGTGGATCTTTGCCCCTGGTTTGAGCTAGAAACAAACAGTCAGCCTGGAGCTAAAAATTATCATAGTATAGGTGTCCATTACAGCCTTTGCTTCCTCATTGTCTAGTTATTCCTATTTATACTTCAGCTGTTTACAAAGATGGTCAGAGGCCTTGAAAGCCAAGTATACTGTGTCACTACAATTACTGCTGCAGTAATTCTAAAACTGGCAATTTCATCAAAAGCAGTATTATTCTTTGATGAAATCTGTTTCCATAAATGTTATTACTTTAATCCTCTGTGAAATACCTAATCAATCATAGAATCATAGAATGGCTTCAGCTGGAGGGGACCAGAAAGATCATCTAGTTCCACCACCCTGCAATGGGCTGGGACATCTCCCATTAGATCAGGTTGCCCAAAGCCTCATCCTGCCTACTTTTAGACACTTCTAGGGATGAGGCATCCACAACTTCTCTGGGCAACCGGTTCCAGCATCTCACCACCCTCATAGTAAAGAACTTCTTCCTAATCTCTAAATCTGCCTTGCTCTAGTTTAAAACCATTGCCCCTTGTCCCATCACCACCTGCTTTTGTAAAAAGTCCCTCCCCAGCTTTCCTGAGGCCCCACTCAGCTATTAGAAGGCTGCTACAAATTATTATGCTTTAGATATCCCTTGTAGCCCTGTCATTCTGTGACTGATTCTGTGAATAATATTTAACTCTTGGAACGACAGCTGTGTTAGCTGGCAAGGCTAATGTACATTTTCTGTGTTGGTTTTCCTTTTAGGAAACTCTTGTATGTGGTATTTAAAAAGTCCTACTGTCACCATGGGAAACCCAGAATACATCACTTGGACTTAGCAAGTCTAGAGAGGTTCTTTTCCCTCTCTACTCTGCCCTGGTGAGAGTGGTCTCTCACCTGCAATATTGTGACCAGTTTTGGGCTCCCCAGTTCAAGAGAGACAGGGACCTGCTGGAAAGAGCCCAGCAGAGAGCCAGGAGGATGAGTGGGGGGCTTGAGCATCTCCCTTGTGGAGAGAGACTGAGAGCCCTGGAGCTGTTTATTCTGGAGAAGACTGAGAGGAGATCTCATCAATGTCTTACAATTACCTGAGAGTGGGTGCCAAGTGCATGGAGCCAATCTCTGGTGGTGCACAGCAATAGGACAAGGAGCAATGGGTACAAACTTGAACATAGGTTTCACCTCGACATGAGGAGAAACTTTTTTAAAGTGAGTGTGGTGGAGCACTGGAATAGGCTGCCCAGAGAGGTTATGGAGCCTCCTCTAGAGACTTTCAAAACCTACCTGGATGCATTCCTATGCAGACTACCCCAGGCCATCCTGCTTTGGCAGAGGAGTTGGACTCAGTAATCTCTGGAGGTCCCTTCCAACCTCTAAGGTTCTGTGATTCTGTGACTGAGTCATTTTGCACATCACAAAGAGATATTTGAAGTAGATATTTATCTTATGGTTTAAAAAAAAATAGTTAAAAATCAGTGGTCTCACTTATAGTGAAAGAAAGAGGTGATGCCAATTTTTAGTTCAATTTTCTGCTATTTTGAGATCACTACTTGCTGGCTCAGTTATGACAGGTAATTTATATTGTTTACTCACAGAAATCCTGCCACTACATTTGGTAATATCAGTTAGGCCACATTGATGTTTATTAATGAGCAGGCAGGCTCCTTTTGCTTATTTTCCAGACAATTAGCTTAAGGAAAATGAAATATTTTAATCTTTGCTGGTTGCTTTGCTGATTTATTTCATGATGGTTTAAATTCGTGCAAAATGAATGTGCCTTTGTTCTACCTTTTCACTCTGCTCTTTGTCAGCTTAATGCCCCAGCCTGATCTCAGAGGAGTCTCTATACCTTTTGATTTGGAGGCCATCTAAACTCTCACATTTCCCTAGGAAAAACAGACCATTCCTTGAAGCTTTAACTTGAACTATTTACCTCACTCTTACCTAGATTCTGCCTAGCATCTGCCAGTTCTTTGAGATCACCTGAACCTTCCTAGTGGCTGTCTGTTGAGATCTTTGCTCCTAGTATTACACAGGGGGATCTGTCATTAGTATTCATTTAGATTCATTAGTAGTCATTAAATCTATTTAGAAAACTATAGAATAATTTAGGTTGCCTCTGACAGTCTTCTAGTCCAACCTCCTGCTCCAAGCAGGACCAAGTCCAAGCCTGAGCCTTAGATTCACATCTTAAGTCAAATGAAGCCCTTGTCCTGCAGAATATCCATGGCGGATGCACTTGTTGCCTTTGAACAAGTGGCAAGTTCTCCGCTGGCAGAGGTGCAGCCCTGCACAGCGATCTGCTCCTACCCTCTATCCTTGTTTGAATGCCTCGTGCATGTACAGCTGAAGAGTTTAGTCGTTAGGCGCAGGAGTGAAGGTGACCAATGCTTTCCTCTCGTTTCCTTCAAACCGCTACAAAAACATCTCCCTGCAATTTGTCATAGGTTGGTTACCAGGCTTATGTATCTATTTACTGTGTCAAAGCTGGGCTGGCAGGCCTGTGGCATATGGCAGGTTCCTTTCCTGAGAACATACTCAAGTTCCTTACTCGATCTGAAGACGCAGGTTGGGTAAAGTGAAACCAGGTGAAATGTAAGAGTTTGTGACCTATGGGAGGTGGACCGAGCTAGCGTTGTGCATCTTTCACCGTGCCAAACCGAGACGATGAAAGAAGTGTATTTTAAGAAATCAGAAGGCACAGCATCTGCATGACTCCAAGTACACTAATTCTACTGATCTGGAGACCCAACACTGATGTAATTTACAGTAAATACTTCACAAGCACTTGTTAAGTATTTCCTGCATTGGCAGCATGAAGAAATAAGGATACAGTTCTCTGCTGTGCTGCAGCAGGCATGATTAGATGTGGAAAGGCAGTGTTACGATAACAAATTCTCCATTATGCTTCATTAGAAGCCAGTTGTTCGCTACCAGCAATGAACACAGGGTCTGTGACAGCAATGCTCACAGTTATACTCTGTCCAAGCATACATTGCTTGTGATATTATGCTGATAGCTGCTGGTCTGTTGCATTATATGACTTTCAGACAAACTCTCTTTTACCCTTGCTGTAAAGCTAAGCACATTTCTCCCCCAAAATTCTTAGTAAATAATTGCTGTATCTCCATTTACAAGAGGAGAATGGAGCAGAAATTCCTGACTGAGTCTGTGGGGCTGGACAAACGATCACAAATGTTTAAATACTGGATTGGAGAAAAGCCAAATTTCTAATGTCATAGAGAGTGGCCAGTGCCAATTCTTCTAGAGGACTTGAACGTTTGAGCTGCAGCTAATTGTTTACCCAGTCTGTCTGCCTGGGCAAACAAGTTCCTTGAAGCTCGTTGCTGTGAGTCTGCCTGGATTGCCATTCCTCAGCTTTCATGTACTTATTAGGCTTACAATAAAAGATGGCACCAAAGCAAAGACAGACATTAGCAAAGCTAGGGGAACACCAAGCCTGGTCAGAATTAAATCAGTCTGTTGTGAATGCTCCTGTTCTGAATGTGGAGTTTCTGTTCTGATGGTAAGCAAGTAGAAAGAGGTAAGTGAGATGGAGCCCCTGTACTGAATTCATCAGGGAAAGCTGACAGCTGACAGAGCCCTAACTAGGACCTGACGACCTGATGCTGTAGGCAATATTCTCACTGAAACAAATGGGAGCTCTGTCTAATTAAGAACAGTATTGTATTATATTGTAAGTTTCTCCAGAATCCACACATCTAACTCAGTTTGGAGCAGCACTGCGCTACACATTTTGAAAGGAAGAATAAAAGACATATTGTCAGCCTATTTTGCAGTCAAGACAGAAAAATCAGTCTATCTGGCAATGTTTGCATACTCTTTTACTGACACAACCTGGAACAATGCCAACATCCCCTGAATCCCTGTCCAGCAGGCAATACTCCTCTAATGTAATTAGGTTTCTCATATACATCCCTAACCTTAGTATGTAACTCACTTTGAATTTCATATTTTTAATTATTCCTTATTCCTAGAAGTAGTTTCAGGAGGGTGACAGAGATCACATAACACATTCAGTGACATTCAGTGAAGGCCAGAACATTTAATGTGCTTGAGGAGATAGAAATAAATGTGTGGAGCTGATTTTATCTCTTCTGGGAAATGCTTGAGGGACAGAAAGCAGAGGAAATGCAGATGTGGAAAATAGCAGATTTTGAGGTTAAACTAATTTTCTTTTAGAAAGTGATCTGAGGAGTTGTTTGTTTCCTGATGGTGGTTAATGAATTTCATAATTTGACAGAGACCACATGGTGTTGAATTAAAAAAAAGACTCTCAGTTTAGGTGACAAACTCTGTGATTCCTCTCTGGGCTCAGTGGTGTGCAGTAGCATTAGAGTAACCTCTTCTGCACCAGCAACCTGCTCTTTTAGCATGTGTCAGTCTCTGTGCTGGGGCAAGGGCACCCTCTGGTCTTCCTCACTTACCCAGTCTCTGGCCTTTCTGCTGAGACAACTGACAAATACACCAAAAGGTGATGCTGTTGGAAGGCTGGATTCAGATCACAGGGTCACGTCTCCAAACTGCCAGTAACTCTGGCTGAGGCTGCCTCGAACGTGATTTGAATGCCTGACAAAAGGGAAAAGCTCCAGGTATCACTGCCTGGCCCTGTCAAAACACCCCTCTGGCTCTTTTCTTACCTACTGGGGAAGACTTTTGAGTAGGTTCTTCTGTGGATGAAGACGACATCACAGAGGAGACAGGGCACTGACGGGGGCTCATATGCTACCTGGAGGCAGAGGACATCCTGAGGAGGTCCTGTGCACCATGTGGGAAACAAATAAGAGGAACTGGAGGTCTGTGCAGCTGCAGAGCTATGCCAAAACTGTAATGACAGAGGTGTGGTGAGTTGTTTGCACGGCTGGAGTGTACACATGCACTCGGGTGCGGCTGTGATATGCACGCTCGTGTTTTGGGAGATAGACAGAAGATGGGAACAAAAGTGTGCTACGTGGAGAGAGGTGTTCCAAAGTGCAGGATCTCTGGGTATCTCCAGAGGTCCTTAAAAAAGGAAATTTCTCTACAGTTCTCCATGATGAATTTGCCATGGAAGATTATTCTCCAGGTTCACATATCTCCCATCAGGAGGCCTACACTGTCCAGTTTCCCTTGTCAGAGTTTGTTCCCTCTGCATTCTGCTACAGTACCCTTTTATCTCCTCTTGGTTATTTGCTGAAAGTAGTGATAAAACTGGAATTAGAAAAGCACTGCCAATAGACAAGTTCCTGACGTCCTCTGATGAAAAGCTAAGTCAGTATTTGGTTCTTGTTTTGAAAGACTCACATTCAGTTGCTTCTTGCAAGCACTGCATTTATAGAAGAAATCAGGGCGACCTAAGAAACTGTGATTGGTTAAATGATAAGAGTAGATGCTGGGCAGGTTTTCTGCACTAGAAGTAGGCATTTTACTACGTTGAAGTGTTATAAGCCCAAAAGCCTATTAAGGAGCAGTCACAGCAAAAAAACCCCAACCAACCAACCAAAAAAAACTTCAGGGTCTCACGGGGGGCTGGGCTGGGCCAGAGGATCCTGAGACAAAGATGTGGGCTAACTGGAGGGACTTAAACGTGCACTGATGCCTGCAAGTCACTGCATCTTTAACAAGACTTTCCCCGAAATGCCTGATGGCATTTGGTCTCCCCCAACCTTCCATGTCTCTCTCTCGCCTTACTATTGAAGATATCAGAAGAAGGAACTTTTGTCTGTGCTGCCCAAAAGCCCTTAATCACTTCTAGGCCCAGCTGCAGGCAGTATCCTTCTCAAATTGTTACCTGGAATAAACATTCACTTTGAAAGCTGCTTTGAATATCATTATTTGAAGGGATGCTACTATCAAGCCATAACATAAAGGCATGCCAAGTGAAATTTTGAAATATTTAATCTGCTTCTTAAAACCTGTCAGAAGTGATTCTGATCAACCACTTTGCCTATTCACTGATGCTAATTTTTCAGTAAGTGAAAACTAGTGTGCAGTGATAGAAGCTGCTGCTTTGTTAGACTGGTTTAAATGCATTGGCTAGGAAGTATGTAGTACCACGTGTAACTGCTTTGGGCACTTCCTACAGCCTCCTCATTATTCAGATGTTAGTCCCAATAGATCCTGCCCCAAAAAGCCTTCTGGAAGTTAAGTATAAGTGTGAGGGGGAAGTATTGCCACCTTAATTCTGCAGTCCTGTTTTCCAGTGATTTTCAAGGAAGCAGTCCTTCAACACTTAACTGGGAATGACTGCAGACTGGCAAAGTCTTTCTCACTTGCAGACCTCTCAGTGGCCAAAAAGCTAAATGCAGCCAACTTCAAATACTCATTGGAATCAGGCACTGCTCCTGTCTTCAGCAGAACAATAAGAAGCCCTTGACTCAGTAAGATATGGATAGGTAACTGTGCTGATACTTTAGTTCTGCCACCTCCAGTCTCCCTGTTGTAGAATTCAGATCTTTATACAGAGAAAAGAGGCCACACAAACTAAAAGGGATGTACAACGCTGCCGTAAGGGCACTAGGACCAAGTTACCTGCAGCTAGGAGATAGAATTTAACAGAACATCCTGCAGTGCAGAGAGCAGCTGGCACTCAGGGAGGCAAAAAAAGAGTTGCTGGAATACAGCAATCAAATCAAAATCACAGGTGAACCTGAATGTCTCAAGGACAAGGAGCCAGTGGCAAAGCAGGGGCTCATGCCAACTGTTCTAACATGTCAGCTTCTTTTGCTCCATGTCTCAGGGATAAGCTATCTTCTCGGGGTCAGGCTGCCTGAAAATATCCCTCTGGTGAGAACAGGTGATTCACGACAGAGTAGCTCAGCTGGTCCCCTGCCCTGTGTATATGCTTCTGCGAGCCCACAACGACACAGGGCAAGGGTGGGAGCCTCATCAAGGCTAACAGCAAGTCTGAAAATGGATACACAGCTTGTCTCATCCAGAGAAGAGAGGGAGCTGTGGGTAGTGCTAATGAAGAAAGCCACCCTTCGTACCATGCCAAGAGGCAGCTTATTCCTTCATATTCTTCTCCTCAGAGCTGCAGACTTTCTTTCTGGAATCAGAGAAACACCCAGGTTGGAAAAGTCCCTCAGGATCACCAAGTCCAAACAATATCCCTGCTCTACAAGGATCACCCTAAACCACATCCCCAAGTACCACATCCAAATGACTTTGGTGACTTGACCACCTCCCTGGGCAGCCCAATCTAATGCCTGGAAGTCCTCTTGCATTGTTTCTGAAAACACATCACCGTAGAAAGTTTTTATCCACCTCCTTGCTGCACTGCACCAAGTACAGACACAAGTTAGCTACATGGCTCATGAGACTGTTTCGACACTGTGTAAGAGTAAACCAAAGGACATTTTGACTTAGCATCTGGATATCACCAGAGAAGGAGCCATACCTTTGTCTACCTACATGTTATTTCCGTATAACTGTAATGAAAGCATTTCATTGCTACCTGTAATGAAAACTGCCTGGAAATACTCTGACTGTGTATTTCGCCTGTTTCATCTACATCAAAAGATTCCTCTGTAACACTGCTGAGTTTGAGGGCATTTTGGTCTGAGTGCTTTGACTAATTTTTCATTTCATAACAACTTCTTGTCTCCAGTCATATTTTGCTCTATATTACATTATATTAATACTCCAAAATGCTAAGTCAGAATAGCATGCTTTGTTCTTTCCATAACAGAACTAGAATTAAAACGCTGGCATTTCTTGTGGAATGGAAACTTGAGGTTTCAGCTAGATCTAACAGCATTGGTTTCAAAGAAAGGAAGAAAAATTTCCCTCCTATCTATTCCCTTTATTATTTTAATATAGACTAAAACTTAGAGAGCAGAGACTCACACCTGTTTTATAGAATCCAGCTTCATTCTCATAGCAGCAGGAGGACACAGTTATGTCATAAAATGACTTTGACTTCCATGAGAATTTGGTTGGAAATCAGAAAATATACTTTCAGTCAAAATCACTCAAAAGAGATTCTGTCTCTGTTTGCTGCTCCAATTAATTTAAATTTACATGTCATGGGGAGGAAAATGGAATGCATTATTGCTGAGCAGGGAGGTTGGCAGGCTACCTCAGTAAGCTGGATGGAGCCAGCAATATGTACAACTCCACTTGCCACTCCTTTACTTCACTGAGTGAAAATTCTTCCTTGACTCCCGGGGCACAGTGTTGGAGCAATGATTCTGCCCTGGTGCTTTATTCATAGCCATTACAAAGCCAAAGTTTTGGAGCTTGTGTATCTGATAAAATCCAAGTCACAACGAGGAACCCAGAACTACAGCCTTTTAGCAGATAGCCATTTTCACAGCCTTTGCCAGTTGTGAGCTCAAAAGAAAAGGCAGTTTCCCATGCCAAGTAAAGGTGAGAGAGGCCAGGAGTTCAGCTTGCATCACATATCTTTTCCACAGTCCCAGGCCAAACCACTGCTATAGATTTCCCTACTCCCACTCGCTGGACTTTCTAACATGAGAAATATCTTCCCATGGAAAGCAGTGGTTACAGAGTCACATGGGATCCTGCCTTACTCATACTGCTGGCTTCTGCCTCCCTTTTATGAAACCGGGCACAGATGCCAGTCACCCTCAGGCCATTTTCATGTAAGCAGAAGCAGCAGAATTCAGGAGAGAGTAGACAGGCTCCAAAAGACTCTCCCCAGCCATCACAGAAAGTGACTTTTATTTGACTAAACAGCAGGAAATTGTCCCATTGCATGTTATGGCACATGTAGAGAATAAATATGATGAGGAGTGACTGAGGAAGCTGGGGATGGTTAGGTTGAATAAGAGCAAGCTGAGGGCAGACCTCACTGCTATCTAAAACTACCTGAAGGGAAGTTCTGGAGAGGCTGCTGCTGGGCTCTGCTCACAGGTAACTGAAGACAGAACAAGGGGGAACGGCCTCAAGCTGAGGCTGGGGAGATTTAGATTGGACGTTAGGAAAAAGGTTTTCACAGAGACAATGGTCAGGGACTGGAAAGAGCTGCCCAGGGAGTCACCCACCCTGCATGTGTTTAAGGGAGGTTTGGATGTGGTGCTTAGGGCTATGGTTTAAGGTGAATCTCGTAGAGTTCTAGGTTGGACTTGGTGATCCTGAGGGGCTTTGCCAGCCTGGGTGTTGCTGTGACTCTGTATGGCAAAAGAGCAGGAGATACAAATCTGAAGACTCGTGTTCCCTGAAGACAAAGCTGTTGATTTCTGAGTTGTAGACTGATTCCACTCTTTAAGTATAATGTGCTTATCCCCACTGCATTGACAGTAGCACTTGGTACTTACACATCGCTCTCTGATCTTAACAGCTTTACCAGTGTTGTTTGAGTAGTTGTTCCGCTTGGCACTGACCTAGATGTGTGCACGTCAGTGCTAAGCAGAGTGTCCTTTAAGCTTCAGACTTATAGAGTGCCTTGAGAGTGACACACTGTAAATTGTAAGCTTATTGAAAACCATGACCTTGAATCTGAATGGTGATAAAGAGAGCCTGGGGAACCCAAATAGCCCCAGCATGAAGCTGGCAATGAGTAGCATGCTTACTGCTTTGGAGAGTGCTAAGAGAAGCACAGCTCTAGGCCCTTTGTTCCCCGGTTCATCTGAACAAGAGAGACATTAGGTACCTGAACTTTTTCTGCCCCAGAGGGTGGTCAGCAGCCTCAGCTACCTATGGCTTAAAGAGCCTGATGTACTTTCAGTGCACTATTTAATGCTGCCATGGAAGTGAGTGGGTAGGTAGGATGAGCTGAGCAGGAAGATCTAGAGAACTCATTCCACACTAGGAAGGATGGCTGGCATTCCACAAAGACAGAACTTCCTGCTGTAGCTGTAGAGCAAGATAGAAAAGCAAGGTAATAGTCTGAGAATAATGAGTGGATCTCTCCTCCACCCTCCCAGGCTACTTTGCCTTTCCCTCACTAAGCATTTCCTTCAAAATATGTACCAGTGGACACACAGAGCAGCAGCACTGCAAGTTAATGGCATCTTCACCTGCAGGAGCAATGGCAGAAGATGACCCTCATCATTAGACAACCATCATCATTAGATGTCATTAGCCCCAAAGGAAGGATTGGTTGTTGAAGAGTGTGCTGCAAATAGAGATCCAATACAACACTCTTCCTTTAGAAGACTTTTCCATAGGCAAATATGGATAGAATGAGGTTTGTAGACATTTGAAGACATCTTAGGTCCTATTTCAGGTGTCCTGCCATGGCTATATAACTGCCTAAGGAGCAGGAGACAAGAAGCCCATGCAGCTGGGCTACTAAGAGTGCACGGTGAACAGTGTAAGTTTCGAGTAACAACGAGCATGGTCTGTAAAGTGCTCACAGACAACCTCTACAAACCAGGATCAGAGAAACTGAGCAGAGACTGCACCACGTGGTAAAACAGCAGTCTGAATCTTTCAGAGGTATGGAGGGGACAGTCACATGTCAGTATGGGTCCAAGTTCTGCTGCCACTGAGGCTGGCAGAATTTTTGATCCATGTCTGTTGTCTGATAGCTGCAACTATTTCCTTTCTCGTTGATTATGAGTCCCTCCCAGTCTGAGATAGTTTATGACTCGGGAGAGCCATCCAGAACCCTGACAAGATGACTTGACAAAGTAGCATCTGAAAAGGAAAGTGGCAGGCACATGTTATTCAGGGTATTAAGACATTAGAAGCCCTGCTTTGAGATCTTGAAGGCAGCTCAGGGCAGTGGGAACAGCAGCAACTCTTAGCAGCACGTTTCCTGGAAGGTCTGCACAAAGTAGAGATCAACATAGAAAGTTGTGTTCTCCATGGAGATATCTGTCCTGAAACCCCTAATGCAGTTTTGTCTACCCCAACCCTATTGGAGGTGGCATCTAATGCTCAGGCTGTGACTGATGAGTTTTAAAGGAGTATATTACAACAGACATTTTCCTTCCTCATAGAACCCCAAGATCCACCACCAAGTTCCCAGCCCCAAAACACTCTCCATTATAATGTGAAATAAATGAGTTTCAGGCTTCTTTCCCCCACAGCCTTGGGTCATTTTGACTCACGGGAGCCCACAGTATTGCCTACAATACCACAGTGGGGCTTTTTTTTTGTTTGTTTTCCACTGCATTAAAGCAGCAGTAATAACAGAGCGTCATGGGACCAGCATTGAACAGAAGAAATCCTGCCAAGTGGAGCTGTGCTCATGTACAGCTTGAAAGCAGCAAGGAAAGGAACTGTCCAGAGACTAAAACATTTCCATGTTAGACTTATGATTTAATACTTGTTTAAATTAAACATTAATATGGGCAAAGCAACTTTCAAAACAGAGCCAGTGCAGAGTTGATCCAAAAGTCAACAGGACAAAAGAATCTGAAGCAAAAATCTGAGCCAAACCACTGAAGCTGATAATGTCTGGCAAGAAAATCCACCTCAGAGAAGAGCTTGAGGACAACAAAACTTCACTAAAACACACAAATCAGACCTCACCCTTTGCTGACTGTCTCTCTGCCTTTATTGTGACCAGATGTAAAAGGCTCGTGGTCTTGGAGGCCTGAGATATCTTCTCTAAGAAGGCTCTGCAGGATCAGAGTTGCTTCTGCACTTGGGGATTCAAATCTCAGACTGAGCTGCAGCTGACCCTGCCAACTGGACACACAAGGACAGAAACCTTTAAGTGACTCTAGCCCAAATTGTATTTACTGACAGAGAGCTGGTCTTGAGCTTTCCAGCTATTAATTGTACTTTGACAAATTACAAAGGCTTCCTGTCATCCATCAGGGCACCCACTTCCCATTATTCCAGGCTAACAGTCTGTAAAATGAAATGACAAACAGAACTTCATTAAAACAATGTGAGACACTTTCTCAGCTGGCAGGTTTGGAAGAGTAGGAACCAAGCCCTGGGGGTTGCACTTCCAACTTCATCTCTGACTGGCTATATGGAAAAAAAAAAAAAGGACAAAAAGTCCTTTCAGCTTTCTGTACCTCAGTTTACACATTCATCAGGCAGAGACACTGCTCCTCAGAGTCCTGTTAAGGACACCACAGAAATTAATCACAATTTATAAAATATTCTGTGACACAGGATGGGTATAAAGTGTTAAATTCTTATTCTAAAAACATCCTGATTACCTGTCAAAGCACTAAATATTATTATTACAGCGACTGGAGACCCAAGACAGGAGTATAAAAACCAGTATCAGTCATTTAGTTAATTTATCATCCAGCAGAGTACAAGGGAAAAGAGATTCCTCCAGTCTAATCCCATACACCTTGGCTATCTTCGCTTGCCCAGATCTATCTGCCCTGACAGTAAGCCTGCAGCTGCAGCAGCTACAGAGGAAAGTAGCACCTGGGTCTCCCAATGCAGACAGACACCTCCAGGACTGACTCAGATCTCTGGTCTCAGCCTCAGGTGGGCTGACTCAATCTCTGGGAGTGTCTTTATCTTTCTAGATCTTAGACTTGGTCTGTATGAGTTAAATGTGCCCAAACTCTAACCCTGAGGCCAGTTGGCATCAGGCAGGTGGCATCCAGGTGAGCAGACTTCCCTGTAGGGACCATCAGCCGGAAGCAGTCTCAGTCTAGAGGGTTCCCAGGTCATGATGAGGACTGCTGGAGCAAGGCTGGTACCCCCCATACACTAATGTCAGCATAGCAGCAGTTGGAGTCCATGCCCTGTAACGTTCCCCGGCCTGTTGAATTTATTAGTGGAGGCGTAGCCTTGAATGCATGAGATAAGTGTCTGAAATTAGCTGAGATGTGCTAAGACAACACAGCTCCATGAGGGACAGGGTTAACTCCTTCCACCCTGTAGCCATGTGATGATCCTGCTCATCAGAAAGGAGGGACGGGCCAACAGCTAAGTTGACAAAATAAGCCTAGATAAGCTAAATACTTCAAGGGGACTCAGGAGACTCATTTCTGTGCTCAGTGTTCCTGGAGAGCTGCTGTTTGTTTATGGATTTAAGCTCAGTGATTAAGCCTATGCTGTGCTCACAGCCCTGTGCTTGGGACCTTCCAGAGCCAAGCAAGGGATCACGTTCTCAGCTGTTACCGGTCACCTGGGTCATCATACTCCTCTGGCCAGTGCTGCCAGCTCTGACTGTCACTTCCACACTGCTCCTCCCAGCCATGATGCTGTAGGTCTGTTCAGTAAAATACATCTCCCTCATGCTTATCATAGAATCACAGTAAGGTTGGAAGGGACCTCAAGGATCATCTAGTTCCAAGCCCCTGCCATATGCAGGGACACCTCCCACTAGTACAGGTTACTCAAGGCCTCATCCAACCTGGCCTTGAACACCTCCAGGGAGGGAGCATCCACAACCTCCCTGGGCAACCTGTTCCAGTGTCTCACCACCCTCACTGTAAAGAACTTCCTCCTAACATCCAGTCTAAATCTCCCCTCTGCCAGTTTAAACCCATTGCCCCTTGTTCTGGCATTTCAAGACCTTGTAAATAGTCCCTCTCCAGCCTTCCTGTAGGCCCCCTTCAGATACTTCAAGGCTACTATCAGGTCTTCTCAAAGCCTTCGCCAGGCTGCAGAGCCCCAACTCCCTCAGCCTGTCCTCATAGGAGAGCTGCTCCAGCCCTCTGATCATCTTTGTGGCCCTCCTCTGGACCCGCTCCAACACTTCCATGTCCTTCCTGTGCTGAGGGTTCCAGAACTGCACACAGTACTCCAGGTGGGGTCTGACGAGAGCAGAGTAAAGGGGCAGAATCACCTCCCTTGCCCTGCTGGCCACGCTTCTCTTGATGCAGCCTAGGACTCGGTTGGCTGTCTGGGCTGCATGTGCACACTGCAGGCTCATGTTGAGCTTTTCATCAACCCAGACTCCAAGGTCCTTTTCCTCAGGGCTGCTCTCCAGCCATTCACCACCCAGCCTGGATTTGTGCTTGGGATTGTGCCTGCCCAGGTGCAGGACCTTACACTTGGCCTTGTTGAATTTCATGAGGTTGGCCTGGGCCCACCTCTCCAGCCTGTCCAGGTCTCTCTGGATGGATCCCTGCCCTCTAGCAAGTCGACTGTGCCACACAGCTTGGTGTCATCTGCAAACTTGCTGAGGGTGCACTCCATTCCTCTGTCCATGTCACTGACAAAGATGTTAAACAGCACTGGTGCCAGCACTGACCCCTGAGGGACACCACTTGTCACTGGTCTCCAGGTGGACATTGTGCCATTGATCGCCACTCTCTGTGTGCCACCATCCTGCCAATTCCTTATCCAGCAGTGCTCCACCCATCAAGTCCATGTTTTTCCAGTTTGGTGACCAGGATGTCATGTGGGACAAAGTCAAATGCCTGTATATAACCCTTCTCATCAAAGGATCTCCAGCCCCTGCACACATCTGCAGAGCATGGTGTCTACCAAATACAGGTAAAAGCAGTACATGCACCCAGGACTTGTCCTTAACCTGACCATGAGCCAGCATGAGAAACCCAGAATGCAGGTCAGCATGTCCTAGTTGCAGTGCCCTGCCTGAGCCAGAAGACTGAAGTGCCTCACAACTATAATCTGAGCTGTTCTGATCCCACTGCTATAACCACTCCCTAATGTGTACCAGGTACATCCACCTCCACGGGGAGACAGGAGAAATAAGGAACAATTGTCACTTTAGTGTTGCAGAGAGAAGTTCCTGAAATTTTTACCAAGCCACTGAACCACAAGTTTGGGTTTATATTCCAGCTGACAGTTTCCCAGAGCTTTTCAGCCCCTCTGCTTTATGTGACAGTGATTTTACAGCCCCAGTTCAGGAGTCTTTCACTAAAAATGTGCTCTGCAGAAGGAACATGGGCAGCATCTGATGTCCTAGCATCACAAAAGCAGCTGCTAGTGGCAGCAGAATAGAAACAAAGGGAAATCTGTGTATACAGTCCAAGGTGAAGGTACCTTCACTTGCATGTAAATGCACAACTATTTACATATATTAATATTTCTGTGATGAACCAAACCTTACACAGCTATTGCAGCTTCTACAGAGTAGGTGCTGTCTTCAAAGGCTTGTGATTAACAGCTAGTTAGAGGTCATACAAAGTAAGAGGTGTGGGAGCACTTACACATCTGAGCACACTGGGCTTAATCCTCAGGATTTTAATTTGCTTTAAAATATTAACAAAAGGAACTAAAACTTAACATGCCAATTAACAAAAAATTGCTCTATATTGGGCTCTTGAGGGGCTTTGATTGAACTGTTTGGATCACACAGATAGCAAAAGGCACA
Source organism: Eubucco bourcierii (assembly GCA_013396675.1). Lineage (NCBI taxonomy): Eukaryota > Metazoa > Chordata > Aves > Piciformes > Ramphastidae > Eubucco > Eubucco bourcierii. Next base: position 47,240 of record VWZE01021019.1, on the reverse strand, counting down.
TGCCTCAGAGTTGGCTTTTATTCCTCTAGGGCAGCCAGCACTCCCTCCATCTAAAGGATTAAATCAAAACTAAATGAAGAGACATACTACAGAGAGGCCTGGCTGTGTACTTTTCAGTGTGGACAAAGGAATGCTTCTCCCCTCTGGTAAAAATTCACGCTAGTGCAGAGACCCAGCACAAAGCCTAGACACCACTTAACCATCCTGCTGAGTGGCTTAAGTGCTGGCTAGGCTTTGTGCTAAGCCTCAGTAATGGACTCAGCATCACCCACAAGAAAGAACAGGGGGAAACAGCTTTCAGATTTTGCCTGGGTCAGATTTTGTCTTTCCACAGGCCTGCTTTGGTGTGAATTTGGAGACAGTATGGGATAGAGGATGTGGCTTCACATTTCACTTCATACCTGAAAATCTGCCTTTTTTAATGAAAGGGGCACACAGGTGTTTTACCCATGACAATCTTTTTTTGACGTAAATGGACACTGCACACAAAATACCTGCAGACTGATTAGCACCTATCAAAGACAGTGACACTCACCTGAAGGACACAGTGTCATATGAGTCTGTTTGGTTCAGGGTCATCCCACAGGGATTTCCCAATCCATCCTGTTGTTCCCATATTAAGAGGCATCATGACTGTAGACAAACTAGGGGCTGAACCATGCAAACAGAACAGTTTGTGCCATCCTCTAGGATCCTGCTGGTTACTACAACTCATTCTCCACTCGGGCATCACTGTGTTTTGTTCACAGAGTGGATACATTTGTATCCCTCAGGCAAGAGAGTGCAGGTGGCTTCTGCACTCTCCATCACCTACTGGTATTTCCAGCCAGGGCAGTCATGTGGGTTGGCTGCAGTGACTCTGTGGGCTGGATCTACCTATGCATGGTGCCATTTTTACACAGCTGCTTCAATCCTGTCTTTGGCTGATGTTTCTTGTGGACTTGCACAAAGGGAAGCTCAAGTGGAAGTTGTTAGAGTTCCACAGGCACGTTTGGAACAAGATCCTCAGTAGCATCTTAGAGGTAAGAGAAGGGACACAGGAAACAAGGTATGTGTGCAAGGTGTATGTACACAGGAAAGACTAAACACCTTTGCTGATTTAGATTTAAGTAAGAAAGCATAAGGAAAAGCTTAAGCTGGGCATCAGTTGAAGATTTCAGTTCAACACTCACGAGAGGCACAACTCAGCAGTGCGTTTCCTTGGGACACTGTTGGTAAATCGCCGTACAACCCAAATTCACATTTGTGCCAAGGTACTAGCTCAGATACAGAACGGGACAGTTTCGCTCAGCACTCAGACCTGCTAATGTGGTTGCAGCACTGGGCAAAAGCCAGCTGCCGGCCTCCAACTCTGAGCTTTGCCCTCTTTCAGATCAAGGACCAAACTGAGGAAAGCAGAGGATTGGAGAGGTATTTTCCACAGTCCTTCCATACCCGTTAGCTGAAGTGTGACATCGCATGGCTGTTAGCACCAGGACTGCCACAGCCGAGTGTGGACGGGGTCATCATGTCCAGCACCCTCTTCCTAAGAACCTGCAGCAGCAGATGTTGCTGTGGCGGGGATACCAGAAACCCTGTTAGAAGTAGTTCTGTGTATTCTGCTGCCAGAGGAACTTAGCACTTCCTCTCTGCCAGAGCACCTGATCTGGTTTCGGGTTTTGCTTTCGAAATGTCTCTCCTGTTTCTCTGGGTACTGTTAGCCATATAAACGCATTGGCCCCTTCAAGAGTCCTGCTAAGCTCTCAACATTGATGGCCGTGTCTAGACTGATAGATTAGTCTGGGCCACCATGCCAGCTCTACCATGGGCACATGCTTGTCTGTATTTTTTCATGGTCCCTGGACATGGATTAGCATCAGCTAGCAGACAATACCTGAGCACAGCATAGAGAACAGGACATTCTTGGGACTATTCCCAATAGGCAGCTGGGTGTGACCACCCTGTTTTTAGGGGAAAAAGAATTTAGTCATGTGGATATGAATCATAACATGCCCTTTGGCTTTGTGCCAGCCTCCAGTCACCGGTCTGTTGCTTTTAGCAGTACAGATGTAGCCAGTGGAATTTTCAATAACAAGTTCCATGGAACAATTAAATAAACTGTGAAAAGCATCACTGGGTACCTTCTGAAGAAAGGCCATAATATGTAGATAGTAGCCTGATCCCCTTCAGGGCAGAACAAAGCATTTCCACAAAGGGCTTGGTGCCCTGTCAAAGCAGACTGTGGCATGAGGTTTTCGCCACACTTCCCAAAACTGATCAGCAACCCAGGATTAAACATGCACAAAGAAGGCTTAGCACTGTCCCTCCCAAATACCTTTCTATGCCTGTGGGCATGTTCAAGGCTTGTTCACGACAGCTTAGCTTGAATTTGATCAGTGATCTTCAAGATAAACACAAATAGTTTCTAACCTGAGGTGCTGTTGCATGGGTAACCGAATGGAAGGGTTTAGATTGCCCAGGCCAGCCACCACCCTAAAGAGGTCTTCAGTAGGTCTTTCCAGTGACAGCACACAGATATTGTCACAGAGCCAAACAATACCTCTTTGGTCCTGTGTGCCACTTGCGTGGAGAATTTTGGATGCTGGAAAGGATCAACTTGAGAGCTCTGCTTCTTGTCAGTACTCTTTATTCCCTCTTGTTTCAGCTGCTGAAGGCCACTGAACCAGAAATCTGTGGGTACAGACTGGGCAGAAGTATATGGAAGGGTCAGTGGATTGATTGGTCAGTCAGTAAAAGGCAAAAAGGCAAACTAGTGTCACCATGGTTTGTAAAGTCAAACACTGAGATAAAAACATGCATGGCTGAGTTTGGTAGAAATGGTTTGCTTCACACACATCCTAGAAACTATTCTGCAATATTTCTGGCTTGTTTCAGTTTTATGTTTGCCATATAAATCTCAGTTCTAGATAAGGCACAAGCAGAAACTGTGCATATTGCATTCCAGAAAGAGTGGGCATTACCTTTCCCCCTGAGCAGTTCTGGTAAGGCTAAATCATTCTGGGGAGACAAAGACTGTCAGAATGCTGACTGAGCTGTAAGTTTCCACTGAATTCCAGCTCATGATCAGTCTGGAGAAGAGAAGGCTCCGAGATGACCTTCGTGTGGCTTCCAGGATCTGAAAGGGGCTACAAAAAATCTGGGGAGGGACTTTTTAGGCTCTCAGGGAGTGACAAGACTGGTGGGAATGGAGCAAAGCTGGAGGTGAGGAGATTCAGCCTGGAGGTGAGGAGGAAGTTCTTCAGCATGAGAGTGGTGTAAGCCTGGCATGGGTTGCCTGGGGAGGTGGTTGAGGCCCCATCCCTGGAGGTGTTTAAGGCCAGGTTGGATGAGGCTCTGGCCAGGTTGATCTAGCGTAGGGTGTCCCTGACCATGGCAGGGGGGTTAGAACTGGATGATCCTTGTGGTCCCTTCCAGCCCTGACTGGTTCTGTGATTCTATGATTCTAATACTTAAGGAGAAATATTTTGGTGTTTAGATACAGCTTCCTACATCCTGCTACCACCTCATTGTTAGAGATCTTTATTAAAGATGGAGTTCTGGTGGGACCCTCAGGATAGGCCGAGGCCTCAGAGTGCATTTAGCTGCTTGGTCTGGCAGTAAAACCATCCAGGACAGGACACCTGAGAAATGCTTCTGTTTAAAGTGCTTCACCTTACATGAACACCTTAGCATCACTCAGTTGTGGCAGGAAAGAAGTTCCTGTTTAAAGTTTGTCTGAATAAATACACATTCCAGGTGTGTGGCATCCTCACCAGGGGCTGCCTTCTGTCACTCTAGCCCTTGGCATCTACTCCCACTTTGTACAACCTGTTGCACTGAAAGATGGTTCAAACAATTCTGTCTAACCTTAAAAATATTTATTTATTTAATGTAATGCAGAGGAAATAAGAGAGCTGAAGAAAGACTGTTTGCTTAATTACACATAGGCTGCTACTTGGAGCAGTCACCAAAGTTAACAGTAGCTGGAGAGCAGTTCCCTGCTGTGAGAAGGCCTGGGAGTAGAGACATCATGGGTGTCAAGGGCGCTCCACTTAACGGCAGGGCTGTGAAAATTACCCTTTTGTCATAGTATCTTCTTCTTTTTCACAGCCCTAACATGCTCTCTTTTCAGAAAATGGACAGTCTAAGTGACTTGCCTGATGCTACAAGACTGTGTTTTCAGTGCTGAGCCACAGCCATACTTTATCTTGAATGTGAGCCCACTTTTCTTGTATTTCAAGCCCAGAGTGCCCCTCTAGTTTCTCTTGCCTTTTCTGTTGTTTCTCTTATGAGAAGACAAGAGGTTTCAAGGTACCTCCTGGCCTTCATTTGCTGGCATGGAGTAAATGTGTGTAGATGAGCGTAAGGAGGCCTAGGTCCTTTGTTCAGTAATTTCTCACTCTGATTGATATAGCTGAATGCTCCAGACTGGTCCTGCAACTCAGTCTGAACCCAGTTTAAAATGTCTGCGTCCTAACAACTCTCACGTCCACTTTTCTAAGAACAGGAAGAAATTGTCCACAAAGTCTCCATTGGCCTTTGTAGCACAAATATGAAAATACTTCCATCCAAGTTAAGTAGTAGAAAATGTATCCAGGACATTGAGTAACCCTGCTTGAGAAGAGAAGCGTCTATAGAGTCAGTGGGAATTGATATTGATGCCTCAAAGGGCTTGGGAATACCAAGGGCAAGGCAAACCATAAAAGGAATAAGTAAATATTTAACAGAAAACTGCAAGAACTTTCCCATTGAGGTAAATCACTCCTCCTATCTGAGTTCACCCCGAGGTGAAAAGAACAAAAGGCAATTAAGCGGGCATCAGCTTAGTAATTCTAGAAGCAAACAGTGTTGCTTTTGGGAAAATCATTAACAAAGAGTGAAAAATAAGCAGTTTGAAAAATAATTGGATAGTTGATGACACTGTCTTCATATAGAGATGAGTAGCGGAGGTTCTTTTAACCATGTCTGACTGAAACAGTCTGCCCTCTCCAGCAGATCCCTCTGCAAGAGCTCTCAACAAACATGTAGAGAGAGGTACATCTGGAAGAGTCATGAGATCCATCCTAGTCTTATTCCTAAGGAGATTGGAGTGAATTTTGCCTCCCGGAATCAGTGCAAGTCCAAGCACATGCAATCACAGTATCACCAAGGTTGGAAGAGAGGTGTGTCATACATACAGGTAATTCCACTGGTTTCCTTTGCTGTGTTCACAGTCAGGCCCTGACAAAGGACCTGGATGCTCCTAGTAGAAGAAATATGAAGCCAGACAGGTAGGTCCCTATCTTGCTCTATTAAAGTAATATGACAGGCAGGTGTGCAATGTTGTCTGCAGCCCTCTGGATAAAAATCAGGTCTTTGTTTCAGTAATTGATGAGGATGAATTAGGAAAAACTATCTGACTGTTTTATTAACTTATCCCTGAAGGAGAGTTTGGTCAGTGTATGGTAGGTACATAGCTCTTTCCCAAAGAGTTGCTGGCAAAATGGTAAAAATTCAAGTCCCCAGAAAGCCAAAAGGTGGAAAAGCTAAAAGCCGTATCTCTGTGTAAAATCTAAGCACCACACAAATCAATTGAAAAATTAATGCTGCCTTTGATAAGAACTGGAGACCCAGTTCCTTTTAAAGCATTTCAGATGGCAAAAATCTTAATTTACCCACTGCTGGTTGAAAGGCTTCACAAATAATTTTTTTAAAGCCTTATTTCACTATAATGACAAACTATTCTACTTCACTTTAACATTAAGCCTTGTGCAAACTCATTCTGGCTGAAAGGATGGTCATTTTTCCCGAAGGATCGTTCTTCTGACAAACAACTAAAATATGCATCCAGAGCTCTTGGGATTATGGGACTTAAATAATTAAAATATTTTTACGGGGAAAAAAAAAATGAGTACAAATGTACACTTTTGCTCTGAGGGAAAGTTCATTCAAGGGTACACAAAACACAATTTAAGCATACATACGCCTCAGATGCACTATTTACATGTACACATGCCAAACATCTGCGTGTGTGTTTGTGTGTATAAAGTTTACATGTCTTCGATTGGATTTAGCCACATTTACTTCTGTATCCAACAAAACTGTTTGTTGGGTTTTTTTCATAGGCAAGGATCAAACTGTGTACAAACAGAAAACAGAGTGCTAGAGCCTTTTCCACACCAGATGATGTTGCACAAACTCAAGGCTTGATTTGACTGTGAGAAGGATGAGCAGGGACAACTGGGCATCCTGTGCCTTTGGTGCTTCCCTAAAATCAGGGCCAGTGCAAGGATTATTTAAATTACCTGAATTAACATGTTCAAAAAGGCCTGGTGACGCTTGGCTGATTTATATGGAATGAGACTTGGTGTTGAAATGGTTTAATAAAAACCAAGTGACCTCTGGACAATTTCAGCTGGTGTTGAAAACAGGTTCTGTGGTTCTCAAATGCTAGAGCAGTAGGGAAGTATAGCAGAAAATTATCCCAAAGAATTGAAAGTAGTTTTCTTAAATCAGGCTGAGCCTCTGAGTCTAGCAGTTTTTCCAAGAGAGTGTTGCAAATGGCTTGAAAACTTCTGTCCTCATGTTCAAAATCTCCCTTACTAGCTGAGAACCTTACGGGCTGTGTTTTGGATGACCCCACAGAGTCACGTGTAATATAAGCTCTTCAAGATGCTCCTGGCTCAGTAGCCAGTTTTCCCGGTCCTTTCCTAACAGAGCGGGTGAACAATCTTGCAGTACACCACCAATGTCAACGGCAGCTCACTTGGTTGTGCTGGCATGGAGGGTATCACACAGGGTACAGGAATGCTAGGAAATGTCTTCTGGAACGGCTTAGCTAAACTCAAAGATCTGCCTGGAGCAAAAAAAAGAGAGGTTTCTAACCTACTTAGAGCACAGACTATAAAGGGAAAAGTTTCACAGTCCCCAACTCTTCCTCTACTTAAGAGGTTTATGATTTGTTTGCATGGCATACATGAAGGATACCTAGTGATTTGGACTTGAATTAAACAAACAAAGAAGTGTAGCTATAGGTATGAAACTCAATTCTCCCTCTTGTTCTCAAGGCAGTTTCATAACATTCATATTTCTTATTAATACAGAGTCCAAAAAAGAAGGAAAATTACTTCAGGAAGTTGCTTGGTGTGTGTCATAAAGGCAGGCCATGGAATATTTGGGGAAATAGCTGACAACAGACTGTCAGTGCCAAAACCAAAACTGTGGTAGTCTTTGTCCTCTCCGTGCCTTCTTCCTGCTATCTGTCACCATTCCCTCTTTCTCAACCCACCACAGTATCTCACACATTTCTCTAGGAAATAGGCTCGGAAGCAGTGTTTGTTTTCCCTGCTGTATTCAGGTACTCATGTTGGTGCCAGGAAATGGCAGGTCCTGAAGAAAAGTAGAGGTGAGGAGAAGAACTGGTGACTTTCTACAGTTCTGTCAAAAGATAGTCTGGGTTGAATTAAGTTGTTTTAATCTGTGAGTTTAAAGCATGCAATGGACCTTACTCCTTACAAGTAAGTGGCATACTAACCCAGGAAACCATCTGCTCAAATGTGAGCTTAGTACCTGCTGGTTCTTTTAAAGTCTCTTAGAAGTTCACCTCTTAAACAGCTATTGCCTTCAAGCTATAGTTACTTAAAACTTCACTGCATGAATGAACATGTGGTTCAGAGCTCTACAGAGCAGATAAAGCAGACACTGAAGTAAAGGAGAGTCACCGATAGCTGTTGGTATCATAGGACTGCATGACTCAGAGTCCAGGTTCCATTTGGTAGGAGCTGGTGGCTCAGTCCAATCTATGTAGCTATATATCAGAACACTAATTATAGGCCTGATTTACAGCAAATTCCAGTGTTTGGAAGCAGTGGAGCAGTCACTATTTCAATACAGATTATTGATTTTAAAAAAAATTCTTAATTCATATCTAACATTAGGAAAATCTTTAACAGAATAAATAAGAGCTCCACTCTAGCTGAAACTCTGACAAGAGATAGAGTTTCTTCTGGTTTATAGGTAACAGTTTCTCAGCCAAGTAATGCTTTCTGTACGAGAGCCATTTGCTCTGTTCTGCATTTGTGCATCTTATTATTACTTATTTTGTATTATTCACCATTAATCTATTCATTCATCTCTATGCTATCTTCCAGTAATACATTATGCAACGTATAAAACATCTGGCATTTGGAATTTGCTCTCCCATCCCTTCCCTGCGGGTAAAGGAGAGCACATTGCTGCACACTTCAGAGGGAGCTGGAACTGAATGTGTTCAGGTTTGGGGTTAGCTTTATTTTCTTATAAATGTCCATAGCTCTGTGGGTTTCTGTGAGAGATGTTTGTGCTTATTTTTGCTTCATTATGTGAGATAAAACTAGTCTGGTGTCCCTGCCTTTCAGATATTTGTTGCATACAGTCTTTGTCCAGTGAATGAGATAAGTGTATCGTCTGAAACCATAAAACAAGGTCAGCTGGGGGTTGTATCATCTGCAATCAGCAAACAAGGGTGCCCGAGGATTAGAGTAGTACTGGGACACCAGAGACCCACGTGCAAAGCTCAGCCCTGCTCCAGCTTCCTACATGGGCACGAGTGAGTTGCTGTGTAACGAGAAGGAAGAGCATCCTTCACTCACATGCTGCTGTCTCACTTTGTACCCCACAAAATTTCAGAGGAGTCTGTGCATATTTACAGCGCAGAGCTCAAATGCAAGGTTTAACTCAGGTGTTTGAGCTATGTTGTCCTCAAAACAGGACAGCAGCAAGACTTTTTGGTGGCTGAGGATCACTCTTTTAAGCCGCTTGGGACCTTCCTCCCTTCTGTCAGCAGGAGTGTTGTTAGCACATCCTTCAGCTACTGCTCCTGCACTTGTAAACCTTCCCAGCACTCCTCCCTGTTTTGTGTAGAGACCCATTAAGAGGATGTGGCTCTGCTTTGAAGAACTATTCCCCTGTGAACTTTGTATGGGAGTCTCAAAGAAACCCTCGGGCTATCCTAGATGACAGGCACTCCTCTTACAGGAGCAAAACAATTCAGTGCACACTGGGCTCATGGAGCCAATGCCAGATTATTTATAGAACCACACGTTTTTTGTCTTCAGGTAGGTGAGTTAAGAACCTGTCCCAGCGATTAACCCAGACTAAAGGTTGGGGGGGGGGAGGTATGTACCTATTTCTCAAACAGCTTTGAGAGTAAACAAAAATACCTTCTTCCATCTTCGTCGTCTCTCACCGTTGGCCTTTTTACACCTATAAAAGAAGGTGTGATCTGTCTTGCTGTATCTCTGCCAGGACTGCAGGCAACACACAGCCACCATCCAGCCTTGTTTTTCCAGATAAAGCCTGTCAAAATGGAAGGAATGAGTCAGTGCTGTGCAGAGGAAGAACAACAGAATTAACATCTATTTCATGTGTGTTCCTGCCTCCTTATCTTGCAGATGAGGGGTTCGAATTGTCGAAGTTCTCAGCAGGAAGCCTCCGAGGTGCCCTACACACTGTTTTATCTGTGCACTAGTCCTGATAGGCTCCATACACGTTCATTCGGAGGTGCAGACTTGCCCTTTAGGATAATTTGGACACTTTTCCTTTTTTGGGACTTCTTCAAAGGCTGCTTTCTAGCTCCAGCTTTGGAAGACTGCTAAAACTGGTCATGGAAAAGAGCCTGTCGCACCTGCCTGCTGCAGCCACGGGCTTGCCTGGTTACTTGGGACTGGAAATGTGATTGTGCCCCGGGGGATGCCTGTGCACTATGAACTGTCCCCTATAGGTGGGGTGATTTGTTTAATGCTTTATGGTAGCTCTTGGCGTTTGCAGGTTAGTTTGGTAGGTGCAGCATCACTCAGGACAGTCTGACAAACTCATTTCAAAGCAAGTTTTTGACATACAATAATAAATTAAAAAAAAAAAAATCTGTCCAGCATTCAGACAGCAGAGGGAAAATTTCCTGTTAAAGGAAGTTACAGAGACAGTGGGATTGCCACAAGATGAAGATTTAAAGCAATCGTTAAGCTGGTTTTAATCACTCATCATCTCCCTCCAGTACTGCAGAGACTTGGGGTGGACAGACTCTGTGCTCACAGTTTTGTTTGTTATTTAAGGGGAAAAAGAATTGCAGCACTTCTGGCTTTCTGCACTCTCTTCTCTTCCTTCACAGTTTGTCTCAAATCCCACTCACTGGCAAAGTGAGTGCTCCCACCCTCTGTTAGCATCCAAAATCTTCCTTACCACAAAAGCATTCTTTATCTGATGCTAAAGAGTTCCTGATATTGTGTGTTGCAACTGTAAGTGTCTTGGGCTTAGGCCTGTGACCATGTTTTTGAGGGGTTAGTTGGTTCACAGAGCAATGGTCACATCCTGGTAACTGCTGGAGCACACTCCATGGGAAACGTGGCCTGATTGCAGGGAGCTCCTCCCCGGTGACTGAGGACGAAGCGTGCAAAGGGCTGGTACCACCAAAAAGCTGCAGTGTTAGAAGTTCACTGCGACTGCTGGTGAACCTCTCAGCCAGTTGTTGATGTGACCATATCCTGTTATTGTCCTCCCCAGCATGTATCTCAAATATTCTAGCAGGACTTTATCAGACAAACAAAATAACCTTGAATAACAGCTAAGACAATCCAAAGGCATCTAATCTTCTGGCATTACCCTTAAAAAGGGGTAGTTGTTATAAACAAGGCAGTATTCTGAAATTACCTTTTGACACAGAGAAGCGACACTGATGTAATTGTTCTGGGTTGGGACATAAAATACCAGGTCTTGCTTTGATCCCTCAACCCACTGAATGTCTACACAAAGTTTCCATATAATGTCTTTTCTCAGCTGTGATTCATGGTGAGCTAAAAAAAGGTTCACCGGCAGGTAATCACCTATATTTATTGGCCTGAGGAAAGAGTATCTGAAAAGACTATTAAACCAAATCATAATAAACTATTCCTGCTGATCAAGGCTCATTAATTTTTTTATTAGTCTTGTCTGCAATTTTCTGTATGTAGGTTTTGCAGATGATCTTCAAGTTGAGCCAAAATACATATTGTGAATTATTCTGACCTTGCTCAGAACAGCTTTATATTGTTGCATGCATGCCTGTAAAAAAGTGCTTTCTCACAACCCATATCTGAGCCCTGCCAGGTGCAGTTGCCACATAGTAAAATGCAGCACGTCACTCAGCTCTGGGGATTAAAGGCAGCACTGTTTAATGACAGGGACTGAACGTGCTGCCCTTGATCACACTGGGCCATGCCCTAAGCAATCGTTAAAAGGATTTTATACCACCAACAATGTCCCCAGATTAATCCAAACAAAACCAAAATAAAAGATGCAACATCACAAGACTGCACACAAAACAAAGTCTAAACTCAGCATGCAGCAGGACCGTACCTTCCTGCTACAATCCCTACATCAGTCCCTTTGCTGCTGTTGCTTTCGGTACTATACTGTGAGTCACCTTCTGTGAGTTACTGTCTGCACCTCCATACGCTCTGGAGCAGTGCCGGGAGGATTACTTCTATTCGAATCTGCTACACTTGCAGTTAGAAGACTTGTGGCATTCAGTGCTGTAACAGCTCAAAGGAAAAGATGATTACACCCAAAACCCTACTGAAAATCCACATTGGAAAGATGGCCTTGCTCTCAGGGCATGAGGCTGGAGAGATGAAACTCCTCAGTTTTGATGCAGCCTTCTCATGAGATCCTAGAAAAGTCACTCTCCAGTTATGGTGGAGATCTCCTACTGAAAGGGGCAGGTTGATAACGAGAAGTGTTCTGATTACAGAGAGCTTTTTGGGGAGGAATTCACATCTGATGCAAACAGGACCATTTCATGCCTCAGGTTGTTTAATTACAAATCCTGGAAAGAGAAACTTTGAATAAGGGTCAAATTGAATGTATATTGAATATTTCACTGATGGGGTTTTTTTGGCAGTTGCTTCTGTGATAAATATACTGTAAAGCAGGACTGTCACTCCCCTTCAAAGTCAGTCGAGTAAGGCATGACTCTACAATCTCCCCAGTACATCCTGTGCTGTGTAGATTATTAGCAGCCATGTACATTCCTTACTCCTGTCTCTTCGGAATTAAAGCCTAAATGCATTTTCTTCTAATAAAAATCAGGGAACCACCATGTATGCACATTTACATTCTGGTCTTTGGTGGATTCGAACAGCATGTAATACAAAGTTTAAATTTATTTATCTGAAAGCAAACACTGAAATATTAATACTTCTTGGTCTTGTTATGTCATGAAGTGTAGAACACAGGTAACTCATCTCTACACTGGAGATTGGACTGTGGGAGGAGCAGATATGGTGGTCCTTGACTACTGATATTTCATTATTACAACTGATGGAAGAATATACCTTCCAAAGAGACATGAACAGGACTAATGGGGACCTACCCCCCTCCCTTCACGTTTCTCTCTGCAGTGCCACAGATGAAGTCTACCACGGTCTTCTTTCCAAGGCTCTCATTTCTGCTGGATCATCTTGTTCCAAAATGGGATATTGGTGGCATAACTCAAGTCAAAAACCAAGTAGAATATCAAAGTGCTGCTGTACACATTGGTTCTTTTTTGTTTGCTTTGTTTTTAATTTGGGGACTCAGAAGATTATTAGGACCTTAATAGCCCAGCTTCAGTTCTTCTAAAATATGTTAGCTTTTCACACACTGGTCACTGGTTTTCTTGCCATGCTGTTCCATAGTGCATACAGGGAAATGTCAACTGCTTCCAGCTGGACAGATGGTCAAGAGAGGCATCTTATCTCACTTCCATTGATTTTATGCCCACTTCACATAATTTACTCTTTTGCAATTACTGAACTTGAAACCACTTGATTGTGCATTTATTAGAGCTATGTAACCCTGTGTTTTCCTATAAAATTTCTTTTTCTCCTTCTGATTACTTGTTACACCGCTTTCTGCAATCCTTCATAAATCAAGCGGCAAGGTTGGAAGGGGGCAGGGACTGACTTTGTTCTTCAGAGGTCATTCTTGTAATACGCAGCGCACCCACAGCCTTAGGCCAAATATCCAACCATGCAGAAACCTTCCCTCTGCACTGCAAAGCACCCTAGCAGCTGAGCAGCATCCTACCTGAGCAGAGTCACCAAGAGCAAAAAATAGAGACTTACACACTCATTTCTTTGCCCTCCAGAAACAAGATTTTCACCTGTGATTTGGCTGTATTGTGTCATGAACTTGCACACAGCTCAAAAAGAGCCTGCAGTGCATTCACGCAGCCTAGAAGGCAAATTGTATCCTGGGTTCTATCAAGAGGTGTATGGCCAGAAGGTCAAGGTGATTCTTCCCCTTTACTTTGCTCTTGTGAGACTCCACCTCAAATACTGCATCCAGTTCTGGTGTCCCCATCATAAGGTCACAGCTCTTGGAGTGAATACAGAGGAGGGCCACAGAGATGATCCAAGGACTGGAGCACCTCTGCTATGAGGATAGGCTGAGGGAGCCGGGAGTGTTCAGCCTAGAAAAGAGAAGACTCTGGGGGGATCTTATAGTTGCCTTCTAATACCTGAAGGGATCCTACAGGAAAGCAGGAGAGGGACTTTACCAAAGGGTGTCTAGTGATACAAAAGGAAATGGCTTTAAGCTGAGGGAGGGTAGGTTCAGACTGGATCTTAGGAATAAGTTCTTCAGCAGGAGGGTGGTGGGACTCTGGAACAGGTTGCCCAGGGAGGCTGCAGATGCCTCCTCCCTGGGGCTGTTCAAGGCCAGGTCGGATGAAGCCTTTGGTGGTAGACTCTAGTTGAGAGGTATCCCTGCCCATGTCAGGGAGGTTGGAATAGATGATGGCTTAATTCATTTCCAGCCTAAAACATCCTATGATTCTGTGAACCTCATTGAGGAGATCAGCTTCATACTGTGGGGTGAGAATTCCTAAATGCTGCAGCAAGTGCTGAAATGATGCTGGGGGCAGGGGAGAACACTTGGATGATGTATATTCCACTGCTATTTTTGCAGATCAGGAAGAGATGTGCATCCATTCTGGATGCATTCCAATGGAAGCACTTAACGCAGTATCCCAAATTGTACTAAGAAACAATCTCAAAGACCATGAAACCTGCACAGTCTGTGTGATCAATGAGAAGAGGCAAGTGTCTTTGGAAACCTAAATTGAGTACCTAAACTTCAAAGGGCTTTCCCACTGACAGCTTTCAAGAGTGTCCAGCTCTCCAGTGACTACAGGAAACCCAGCCTATACTGGACAAGCACTGTTATCTTAGAGTTTGGAAACTTAAGGTGTATATCTAATTTACACCTTAATTACCCAGATGAAACCCCCTTCAGACTCAATGAGACCCAGGTAAGTAAAATTCACAGTCCCTCCTCCCATCTGCATTCTATTTGTTTTAATTTTGCTGTAGTGCAGATGTTCTGTACTGTTAACATTCAATGCTCAGCATCTGTAAGTTGGCTGCAGATCAGCAGTGGGTGACTCCCAGCATGTCATTAACGAGGTCTGTTGCAATAATTCAGGATGATTATACACACCATGAGATCTTTATTATCATCTATTCTTTGTTACTATTATCTCATATAAAGCTGCATCTAGCTACACAGAGGGTGGGTTGTTTTTTTTTTTTTAGTTAAATGATTGTTTCAAATTTCTTTATGGTATAAAAAATAAGCACCCCATTAAGTAGGACATGGAAACAGTGATGGGTTCAAATGATTATCAGAACTAATGGACAAAAATCTGATGTTATGTCATATCAACAGAGAAACTGTCACCAGGTTGTTTGACTCTGAATGCCTCATTTTCTCAAAAAAAAAAAAAAGGGCTAATATTTTCAAAGTACTTTGTGCTGCTCAGATGAAAGACTTTTCTAAATGCAAAGTATTATTACATGTTCAGTTCATGTCTGGAGCAAATTTTTAAAACAAACCATATGAAAAACAGAATTAAGAGTGGAAATGCTGACCCAACCATTAATTACTTCACATCAGAGAGTGGGCAGAGGGTCTCCTTTTATGTTGTTTATTTCAAACAAACAGCTCTGGGAATCTCCTGTGGAAGCTAAATGCGAAAACCAAAGCCCTTTCATGGGTATTTTTGGTTTATCTCCACATGAGTCTTAAATGTGGAGAGAATGTGGAACACATTTTTTCCCCCTGTACACACTCACTTTCCCACAATGAACAAAATCCATTTTCTTGCACAGTTTGTCTGCTTCTTCACCCAGGGGTAACAAAATAACCCAGAAAGCAGGAACACCCTGTCCCTGAACCCTGCTGGGAACTAAATAAATAAATAAAAGAAAGAGGGATTTGAAGGGTTCCCAGGCACTGTGTATATAGTGACCACCAACACACGAGCCCCAGAGCTCCTAATTCCATAGCTATTGCTCAGCAGTGAGTAATAAACCCTAGCTCGGTGACTCACACAGGCTCTGAGATGCAGCTGAGTGTGCGTCAATAAGCACCCAGGTTTTAGAGAATGTGAGTGGGAAGGGGAATATCTCTTGTATCTGCCTGTACTGGAACAAGGGAGAAGCCTGGCAGGCTGAGAGGGTACTTCTGCACTTCAGTTAACAGCTGTTGTTACGCAGACTGTCATGCCACAGGAGTTCCCAGCACATTCAGTACTCCAAAGGAATTTTGCTTCTGTATTTTGTCTTCCCTTCCGCCCCTCCTTCTAGCACACACACGTGGACTTCACTCTTTTTCAGATTTAATCCCTCAATTATCAAGATTTCACTGCTAGAGATAACAGCATTGCACCAGGAGTTAGCTGTCAGCTGGAAACCTTCTCTGGCTGCAAAGAAAGCTTAGCTTTTCCCAAAGAATTCTGACGATGTGAAGACACAGCGGAGGAGGCAGCCAGCTTCAGCAAGAGGAAAGCGATCTTCGTTGTATCACAGTTTCTAAACTACAGGCATGCACGCCAGGCTTGTCACAAGTGGTTTCTAAGGATTAATCCTAATCAGTGTTGGCTGTTTAAACATTAGATGGCAGCTCAACGACACACCTCCACACTTTAGGATGAGAGGTGGCAGGCACTTCCCAGCTGGTGATTAAACACCCTTTGAACTCTTGGCTTAGGATGGGAGAAAGTGCCCTTTGGAGACATCTTTCTCTGCTCAAGATTAGACACTGTTTGCCTAGTTTAGATTAGCCATTCTGTTTTCAGTGGTTTAGCAACACTGATGTCTTAAGAGTACTTAGGTGGTTATGGGCTTCACAAGGTTCTTCTTTCATTTTCTTCTGTTACACAATCTTGGAGAATTTGTTCCACTCAGCCTCGGTTGCTCACTGCTCTGAACCCTTACATATTCTGCTAATCAGATGTCACAGGCCAGGTGGGTACTTGGTTCATATTTGCGTTGACATTCACATCTCCACTTCAGGGAAATATCATAGAATCATTGGATGGTTTGGGTTGGAAGGGACTTTAAAGATCATCTAGTTTCACCTCTCCTGCTACAGGCAAGGACACCTTCCACTAAAGCAGGCTGCTAAAGGTCCTGGCCAACCTGGCCTTGAACACCTCCAGGGAGGGAGCATTTCACAACCTTCCCAGGCAACCTGTTCCAGTGTCTCATCATGCTCACTGTAAAGAGTTTCTTCTTAAGATCCAGTCTAAATCTGCTCTCCTCCATCTTTAAAGCTGCATAGTATAAACAAATTCCCATATTGCTGCTAGCTGCATGATTCATCCTGTGGAAACCATTTGATCTTAGGTCTTCATATTTTAAAGATGATCTAAAATTTGTGTGTGCATTTTGAACTTGGCATATCTCTCTACCTTTCTCCTCCACTGTTCCTTCCACTGCTGTCCATAATGATGTTTGGATACAGACATATAGTTTTACATCAATTTTGATACGAGTTTTGGACATGAAGTTACTTTTATATCAACCTGCTTTTTAATATTCTGCAGGAGTGTCTCCACATTTAAGAACAGCTCACTGCAGTCTTTGCTCCTTGCACACCTCTCTGTATTGGGGATGAATTGCCTCCACTGAGTCCCCAAGAATGAACTTATTCATCATCACTTCACATGTCAATAGGTGTTAAGTCTGAGCTCTCTAGGGACGAACCTTCTCTCCTATTCTAGAAGTAACACAAATCAGTTCATTGTTTAAGATTGATTATGGCATAAATTAGCCATTTTACACAGTTCACCATTACAATGTTGTATTTCCCAAGGAGCAGATGGCAATTCATAAAGCCTTAACGTGTGGCATTTTCCATGGGTTAAAAAGGCTTTTGGAAGCCTTCCAGATGCTTGCAGGGACCCAATAGCCTGTGTGGATGTGCTGACAGCTTCTTCACATTATGGCTACAAGTAGAGATTGTTCTTACTTTGCCTACTAATTCAATCATCCCCTCTGCAATGTCAAAATTCCCCACTGTGAGCTAAAGAATGTCTGTTTACAAAAAAATCCCAAACTAAACAAAACCCAAATGTGTTTCTGTCTGGTACTGTTATGATTGCTGTCTTCTCTCCCTCCCTTAAAAAATTTCTCCCTGACACATAGGTCTGGCAACTTACACTGCAGAATTTTACAGCATCTCAGCAGCGCCAGCTGTCCACCTCTTTTGCCAGAAGTTAATTTCTCAGAGCAGAGTCAGCAGAAGTGAAGGTCTGCCCAGAATCCAGCAGTTCAGTGCAAAGCCTGGAGCTTCAGCTGGAGCTTGGTAGACCACAGCTTTTAATGATGGGCAGCAGTTCTGACTGGAAAGTGAACACATTGATTAAAATTCCTTCCTGCAGTTGGCTAATACATGCAGACTCCATGACATACAGTATATTACCCAAACTGTGTTATATACTCACAGCAGAGCCTCTGAGAGAGATTTCTCAGCAAACTACCTAGATTTATTGGCTTTTAACAGTGCAAGTTTTCCTGTACATCTATTAAACAGCCTGTTAAAGCGTTAATTTCCTATTTCCTTCCCTTTAATAAATACGTATTTACAATTACAAGCACTCAAGGAAAATCTGTATTTAGAATAAAGTTATCAAGCCAGTGATACAAGTCTGCAAACTTTTGATGGCATAAATAGGAAAAAAGTGATGTAAAAAAAAAAGAGCTATAATGATCTGTATCAGTCAAAACCCAAGGCCCACTGACTTAAAAATGTTTGTCCTGATTTTGTCCCGCAGTCACCATCCCTGGTGGTGTTCAAAAACCACACAGACACAGCACTCTGGGACATGATTTAATGGCCATCGTGTTGTTGGATAAGGGTTGGACTTGATGATCTTAGAGGCCTTTTCCAACTGAAACAATTTTATGATTCTATGATTTTAAGAGGCATAAGAGACTCAAAGTCTTCTAAAACCAGACTCAAAGGCTTTTTGGAAGATTATCATGGAGATCATAGAGTTCTTTTGAGAACTCGATGGACAGACAACATTTTTGAATATTTCTGTATTGCCAAAAGAAGAGCACTCAATGTGGAAGGTAGTGAATGTTCCTGCTTCACTTATGTAAACACCATGCTTTTATGTTAGGCCTGTCACTCTTGGCTTTTTCTCCTACCATTGCATAGGACTCTGCAAAACATTTATGCTGACTTTACACACAGGTTTTAAAATGGCAGCGAGATCAAGAGCTGTGCTCCAGGTACCGGAGTGTGCCAGTGGCTGAGTACATCTGTACCTATTCAACTGCACTGCTGACCTTTCGAGTTGCTTCTCAGTCAGCTGTTTACTTTCCTTATCAGCCCACTATCTCATCAATACACCTCTGAGGAGCTCTGTCACACTAACTAGACGAACAGTGAAGGTCAGTAGGAGGCTGCTGCCCTCTGTGAACTGGTTGTTGCTTGGAAATTTCATGCTGGTATTTCCCTTTTGCCAAAGAGTTTAAATAAAGCAGCTTTTGGATGCAGCACTGCAGGGATAATTTTACTGGGAGGCTGTGTTTGCAATTTCACTTGATAGTTACTGATTGATAATTGCAATTCTAAGACGGTTAAACAGAGGCCAGATGAGTTAGAGTGGATTTCTAAAGGGCGTTGGACCATACTGACACCAGTTTCTCTAAGGGCCTGCAAAATCTTTTGCAGATGAATTCTTCCAGTCTTCTTTTACTACAGTTCCAGCTGGAGACTTGCCTGCAGAGGAGGATATCCTTAGGGACAGGGGTGAGTGTAAAGAATAATACATAAATATAGCACTTGGAAAATGCTCCACCTAACATTAAGAAAGCTTGTCTTCTAGGAATGAGATTCAAAAAATTAAAGGATGACAACTGCCTGGTTGCAGAAAAGGGTAAAGAAATGCAGGAAAGCAGGCTCCGTCATTATAATTTCTGTCATCATATCCAGGTTTACTTGGCTCTGTAGGAGTTTTTGCAATGGTCGCTGCTGTTCTGGGCTCCCCAGTTCAAAAGGGACAGGGAACTACTTGAGAGGGTAGAGCAAAAGGCCACAGAGATGATTAGGGGACTAGAACTTCTGTCTTACGGAGAAAGACTGAGCGACTTAGGGCTTTTTAGCCTTGAGAAGACTGAAAGGGGATCTTATCAGTGCTTATAAATACTTAGAGTGGTTGTCAGGAGAACGGGGCCAGTCTTTTTTCAGTGCTGTCCACAGACAGGACAGCAGGTAATAGATACAAACTTGAACATAGGAAGTTCTGTGTAAATATGAGGAGGAACTTCTTTAGAAGTGTGGTAGAGCACTGCAATAAGCTGCCCAGAGAGGTGGTGGAGACGCTGTCTCTGGATTCATTCAAAACCTGCCTGGATGCCATCCTGTGCAACCTGCTCTAGGCAAACCTGCTCTGGCAGGGTGGTTTGCCCAGATGATCTCCAGAGGTCCCCTCCAGCCCCCATCATTCCGTGATTCCATACAAGCTGGTATTATTTTCTCATTTTGCCATATTCAAAAAGAGCTATTTTTAAACCTCACCTTTATATATGCATAAGCAAAACATCCTCCTCCCCCTCTACTCTGCCCTAGTGAGACCACATCTGTAATACTGTGCTGGTTTGAGGCTAATTGGAATATTTTGATTAAAAAAAAATTAGATTGTAGGCTGTGAAGAGCAAATGCTGGTGATTGCTGCACTCATAGGCTTGCTGAGATGTATAAAAACAAGGACACAAACATAGATAAGATTGAGAGAGTCTCACTCTCAGGGAGCTATTGTGTCTTCTCCTCTCTGCTAACCCAACTAACCACTCTGCTTCTAAACCCCCTTGCCCATCCTCCAAACTCACCCTGCATGTAAGGCAGACCCTGGGGTAAGGCAGAGAGGTGGAAAGAAGGTGGAAGGATGGTTGGGAGCCCATCCTGGGGACTCTGATTTCTGGGAGGGGGATTGTGTTTCTGTATTACCTTTAACTTGTCTATCTCTGTAACTATTCTGATCTATTGTGTATAGATCTGCTTGCACATTGTGCTGAGTTGTAAATAGAGCTTCCTTAACTTCCAGCTGGCTGAGTCTAGTCTGGGGGATTTCATTGTGTGTGGGGGGCAGGTAACTCCCAAACCATCACAAATATTGTGTCCAGTATTGGACTCCCTAGTTGAAGAGGGACAGAGATATATTAGAGAGTGTCCAGTGGAGGGCTACAACGATGATTAAGGGACTGGAACATCTGTCTGATGAGGAAAGGTTGAGGGCCCTGGGGCTGTTTAGTGTGGAAAAGAGAAGACTGAGAGGAGATAATATTAACTGCTTACAGATAACTGAAGGATGAGTATCAGGAAGAAGGCGGCAGTCTCTTTTCAAGTTTACCCTGTGATAGGATGAGGAGCCACAAACATGAACTGGAGCATAGGAAGTTCCACCTCAACATGATGAAAAGCTTCTTGAATCTAAGGGTGCCAGAGCACTGGAGCAGGCTTCCCAGAGGGATTGTGGAGTTTCCTTCTCTAGAGACTTTCAAGACCCATCTGGATGCATTCCTGTGTAACCTGTCCTAGGTGATCCTCTTTGGTAGGGTGGTTGGACTTGATCTTCAGAGGTCCCTCCAACCCTTACCATTCTATGATTCTATGATTTAAAAATCACACTGGAAAATAAGTCAATGGATACAACATTTATGAGGTATAAATTATCATCTCTCAATAAAAGCTTCTCACACTTTTTTGCCCTTTTATCATATAGACTCATAATCCGCTAGAAGACTTAGGAATGTCAGACCATGACCTAAAATAATTAGAATCATGTAATAGTTTGGGTTGGAAGGGACTTTTAAAGGTCATCTAGTCCAACTCCTTCCAATGAGCAGTGGCATACTCAACTAGATCATGTTGCTCTGAGCTGCATCCAACCTGGTCCTGAATGTTTCCAGGGATGGGATTTCTACCACTTCTCTGGGCAACCTGTGCCAGTGTTTCACCACCATTACTGTATAGTCTGAAACAACTGAACCGATAATCTCAAGCACTAACTGTAATTTTTCACAACCAAAAAACATTGTTCAGAAACTTGTTACACTCACTTTTGCAGCAGCAAGTAATTATCTAAAGCTCCTTTAACAAAACTCTGGTATGGTGATCTATTGCCTCTATTGCCACAATGAGTGCGGATGCACACAGGTAGTCCAGCTGACATAGTAATTTTATGCCTCAAGTTACTGAGTAACAACTCTTGTTCATATGTCTGAGTCTGTGATCACCTCCTTGAATTCAGGACTTCTTAGACTTTTTTTTTTTTGTGTGTGTGTCTCTGTGTGTGTGGGGGGGGTTTTTTTTCTGTTGTTGGTTGGTTGGTTTTGTTTGGGTTTTTTGGGGATTTTTTTTTGTGAGCTGCAAAGACATCATTTTAATGATTCCATATTGTTAATGTAATCATAGAATCATAGAATGGTAAGGTTGGAAGGGACCTCAAAGATCATCTAGTTCCAACCCCCTGCCATAGGCAGGGACACCTCCCACTAGAACAGGTCACTCAAGGCCTCATCCAACAACTCAACAACTCAACAACTCCAGGGAGGGTTTTCAGGAATGTGGAATCTGAGGATCATGGACATGAGCTAAGGGGTTAATGTACTGCTTAGGATATCTGTAGTACAATGGCAGGGAAACAAAACAAAAAAGCCAACACTTATATTAGAGATCATGGAGATAAATACACTTCAGTCAATTTATTGACTGAAGTGTGTTTATCTCCATGCTCATTTTTCATTCTAAGAGGTGTAAGCATAAACCATGATCATTATCATTTAAAACTAGCCAATGCCAGGAAAGAGGTCCAAAGGTCTGATTAAGGCCTTAATTGCACAACTGCAGATGTTTTTTCATCTGGATGATAGCAAAGTCTCTCACGGGTGAGGAATGATATCATGAAAGCATATTTCAAGGAAGTAGACTGTGACAAAGGGAACCTAATGGCAGATGAGAAAGTCAGCAAGGAACTGACAGTCAGGATGTATGGGTCCTCTTCCCAGCACCATCACTATCTGAGTATGTGATCATGAACAAGAACCCTCTGCATGCCTCTCCATCTGTCACACATAAGAGACAGTACAGCGTCAGCACAGTGGCACTAACCACGCTTGTATTAAAAAAATTGACCAAACAATAAAAAAATAACCCCAAACTGACTTTGAACTTTGTTGCATGAGACAGAATGCAATAACAAATATTTTTAAGATCAAAGAGGATTGTTATCCCATTGCAGGGACACGTTGCTTTATGGTGGAGGGCAATCGCCTGTGATGTTTTGTCTCTAACTTTAGGTTGTGTGTTCGTTAGAGGTGAACAGAAGGGTTCTGGGGATGCTGCATCTGGAGGAGGTTTTTGTGAATCATTGTGGATTAAATATCAAGTATTCGTTCACTTGCATTTGGGAAAGGCTGGCATGATGATCCCTGCGGTGCCTTCAGAACTCACGGTCTGACCCAGTGATACTGTGCATATGTCATACCCATGGTGTCTGTAACTTCTAACTGACCTGAAGTATACCCTTATCTATCATACATATCTTACTATACATACATTATTCTACAGATATTCTCTCTTCATATATGTATGCATGTAGCATCATAGAATCACAGCATGATCTTGGTTCAGAAAGACCCTCAGATCATCAAATCCAACCATTACCTAACTCTCCCAAATCTGGTGCTAAACTTTCCAAAATGGAAAAACATGGACTTGATGGGTGGACCACCCGCTGGATAAGGAATTGGCTGGACGGTCGCACACAGTGCGATCCCAAGCACAATTCCAGGCTGGGTGGGGAATGGCTGAGCGCAGCCCTGAGGAAAAGGACCTGGGGGTTCTGGGTTGGCGAAAATTCAACATGAGTCTGCAGTGTGAGTGCAGCCCAGACAGCACTGAGTCCTGCGCTGCATCAAGAGAGCAGTGTGGGCAGCAGGGCAAGGGAGGGGATTCTGCCCCTTTGCTCTGCTCTCCTCAGACCCCACCTTGAGTCCTGTGTACAGTTCTGGAGCCCCCAGCACAGGAGGGACATTGAAATGTTTGAGCCAGTCCAGAGGAGGCCACAAAGGTGCTCAGAGGGCTGCAGCAGCTCTCCTATGAGGACAGGCTGAGAGAGCTGGGGCTTTGCAGCCTGGAGGTTTCCAGGAGACCTTATAGTAGCCTTCCAGTATCTGAAGGGGGCCTACAGAAAGACTGGGGAGGGACTATTTACAAGGTCTTGCAATGACAGGACAAGGGGCAATGGGTTTAAACCGGCAGAGGGGAAATTGAAACTGGAGGGAAGTTCTTTGCAGTGAGACACCGGCACAGGCTGCCCAGGGAGGTTGTGGCTGCTCCCTTCCTGCAGGTGTTCGAGGCCAGGCTGGATGAGGCCTTAAGGAACCTGTTGTAGTGGGAGGTGTCCCTGCCTATGGCGAGGGGTTGGAACTGGATGAACTTTGAGGTCCCTTCCAACCTAAACCATTCTATGATTCTAAGTTGGCAAAGTTTAGGGCAGCCTTGGCTGCAGTGACCATTAGATGGTTGAGTTCAGGATCCTGTGCATTAGGAGCAGAATACCAAGCAGTATCACAACAGAAAATTTTGGCCTTTCCAAGCAATCACTAGGGGAAATCCCATGGGACAAGGAATTAGAATGTAAAGAGTCCCAAGAAAGTTGCTTAATATTCAAGGACCACTTCTTCCAAGCTAAGAATCAGAGTATACAAATGTGTAGGAAATCTGGAAGGGGAGCTGGGCACATTGCATGGATAAATAGGGAATTGCTGGGCAAACTCAAGTGGAAAAAGAAACTTTACAGATTATGGAAGGAGGGGTTGGACACTTGGGAGGAGAAAAATACTGTTATCAGAGGAAGTAGGGAGGCAACTGGGAAAGCTAAGGAATCCCAGACCACTGAGGTCACAAAAAAAAAATAGGATAAATGAGTTTGCCTTCCTTGAAGACAACTGTGTTAGGGAGCAAATATGAAATATGGAAATCCATAAATCCATGAGTCCTGATACGATGCACCTGCAAGTATTAATAGAGCTGGTGAACCTCATTACTAGAACACTCTCCATCATCTTTGGTATATCGTGGAGAAGAGCAGAATGAGAACTGCATGGAAAGCAATGTCAAGAAAAGCGGCAGAAAAGGCAACAGAACAAAACATCACCACCACAAAAGAGGAAGAAACAGATGAAGATGATGGCAATGAACATGAAAAAGAAAGAGGATGTCACCAGATATGGCAATAAGGCACAACACAGACAAATAAGGCCACGATGCATAAGAGGAAGAATAAGATGATGCAGAAGCACAGAGTAATTAGAATCACAATGGCTCAGAAAGACTTTTATGTAACTCACTTCAACCATAATCCAACTACTATGACCACTAAACTACACAGGTAATATCAAAGTTACAGGTTGCTGGATCACCTCCAGGGATGGGGGCCACAACACATCCCAAGCAGCTTCTTCCCATGCCTGACCACCCTTCTTCTCCCAATGTCCACTCTTCTATGCTATTTCTCTTCTCTTTCAACACCATCTTCTCCCTCTCTGTCCTTCCCATGTTCTCACCATGTCCACCCATACCCACTCTCTCCTCCCACCACAGCTTCTCTTTTATCCCGATCTTCTTCCTCTCTCTCCTCCCCTTATTCTCACCATGCCCACCCTCACCTCTACAACACCACCACCTTCACTCTACAAGAAGAAAAAGGAAAAGAAAAAGAAGGGGCCCACCCATCAGGGGACAGCGCAGAAGAAAGAGGACAACACAGAAGTTGGCTACGCCAATGACCATGACAATCCAGATCAATCTGCTGCGGATGCTGGGGATGTAGAAGGAGAAGAAGAGAAAGAGAGGAGGAAGAAGAGGTGGAGAGGAAGAGGAACATACCTTGCGCAGCACAAGTTGTTCTCCAAGCAGGTGAGCCACCATGGCCCACACAGCCACTGGCTCTGGAAAGCAAAGGACAAGCAGTTTACTCCCTCTGCCCACCAGCTCTCAAGTCTCCACATCACACCACTTGTCACCACCATCCCCAGCCCCACAGAGACTAACCTCCCTGAGATGACTTCAGTGTCTCACCCATGTCCTTGCTCTGCAGTAGCTCTTGTTCACTTCAAGGTCCAAATCCCTTCTGCCTTCAGTCCTGAGGCGAGGCATCAGGAAAGGGGCCAGATGAAACATGGGCAACTGGAGGAACCCTCTTGTCTCCAACACGGATCCAGCTGGGCATGCTTTCAAAGGAGCCCAACCTGCCAACATGCACGCCCTAGAAAAGAAGAAGAAGAGGAGAACGAGGAGGAAGAAGGAGTGCATCCACTTCTTCTTCCCCCTCTTCCTCCTAAACAACGTCCACTTCCTCTCCTTCCTCCTCTTCCTCTCAGAGCAAGACACAAGAGGATCATGCAGAAGAGGGAAAAAATGACCACACAGCAGAAGAAGAAAGAAGAAGAAGAAAAAAAAAAAGAGGAAGAACAATGAGGATAATGCATTAAGAGGACAAACAGTACGATGCAAGACCAAAGAAAGAAGAACCACATTCTCGCCAAGTCCACCAGGCTGATGTCACATCTACCATGCCCACCCACGCCCACCCTCTCCTCACCAACTGTTGGGGTAGGGGCAGCATAGAATGACTGACTGGTAGCAACCGAGCCATAAGGATGAGCAGGGATGTGGAGAGGAATGTAAGATAAGAAAGTACAGTTTCGAGAAAAACAACTTTGAGGAAGTTGGTAGCATAAAAATAAAGGATAGTAAAAAGTAAGCCAAAAATGTAGACCGATCAGCTTTGTGCTTGGGGCACATGGGCAGCATGTGCTGGACCCCTGCAACCTATTAGACAGAGACATGCCGCATGCCTGCCTGCTGATATTCTATAAAATGTAGCCTTCTGATGGA
Source organism: Eubucco bourcierii (assembly GCA_013396675.1). Classification (NCBI taxonomy): domain Eukaryota; kingdom Metazoa; phylum Chordata; class Aves; order Piciformes; family Ramphastidae; genus Eubucco; species Eubucco bourcierii. The sequence continues at coordinate 21,032 of VWZE01021019.1, read as the reverse complement.
ACAAAGCGTTGACTTCATCACCACATTGGTGTCTGTGTCGTTCCAGTCCCTGCATGATGAGGAATACTCCGGCACCCAACCCCACCTTATGCTCTCGCAAAGAACAGAAAGATGAAGAATCAGAAGGAGGTCAACATGCAAGACAGCACGATGCAGAAAGCTATGGTGCAGAAGAGGAAGAAGAGGACCATGCAGAAGCACAGAATCACTAAAATTACAATGGCTGGGAAAGACCTTTAAGGTCACTCACTCCAACCATAATCCAACTACCATCATCACTAAACTACACCCACAAGCCCCACAGTAACATGCTGCTGGAGCACCTCCAAGGATGGTGATTAGACCACTTCCCTGAGCAGTCTCTTCCCATGCCTAACCATTCTCTCACCCTTCTCCCAGTGTTCACTCTTGTATGCTATTTCTCTTCTCTTTCAACACCTTCTTCTTCCTTTCTCTCTTTTCCATGTTCTCACCATGTCCACCCATGCCAACCCTCTCCCCCCCCAACTCCACATTATTCCCTCTCAAAGAAGACAGAATCAGGAGGCCACCACGCAAGACAGCACAACGCAGAAAAAGAAGGCCACAATGCTGAAGAGGACCATGCAGAAACACAGAATCACTTCTGCAAAGCAGTCAGAGAATTTTCTCCTCTTTTCTATCTATGCTTACTAGAGTGGCTCAAGAAACCAGAGATTTAGTGTTATGGATTCTCCTACAAACAGCTGTGTCAAATGTGCTCTTTGCTACACACATGGACACAACCACCACAACGACATTGCAATTTATAGCAAACCTGTAGTGCGATGGAAAATAGCTCACTCTAATTTAGTCTGGTTTGTGCTGGCTCATGGGAGTAACAAAGTTTTGACAAGCTGGCAAAATCTTGACTTTTTTTTTTTATTTTTTTTAATGGAAATTGACCCTTAAGACCAAAGTCTCAAGATTTTTCCAATTTATAGCTAAGCAAAAAAAAGCAATAGTGGCAAATTCATTCTTGTGTCTTCCATACCCTAAGATCCCCCTGATCATAATCCAGCTCCAGCCATGCACATATTCCTCAACTCCAGTGTCTTGGTCTTCCCAGTATCAGATCTCCACTTATGGCAAATTTGATGTATTTGATAGGAAAAGGGAAAAAAAGCAAAGACCAGTCAACCTCACCCTCAGAACACATATGACCAGTAAGAGGGGAAGTTTCTTCCTCTGTGGTTCTAGTAAAGTGGCCATAGTCTTCAAGTCTGGGGTTGGAATACAATCATCGTTTTACAGCAGAGGCACACTGAGGGCAATGCATGAAGCCATATGCTCTTTAGGGAGAAATCCTGAAGTTGGGAAACCAAACTGAAATGGTCTATTCTGGTCCAGTCTAATCTAGTCTGTGGGGCTCCTATAAAATGCCAAGACAAGAAAAGACAATCATATCCATCTAATCTGTCACTCTGTAGCCCTATCATTTCTGAACAGACTGTATCCCCCGAAATATTAAAGCACATTAAAAAATACAATTTGCAGACAGCCACACAAACACAGGGGAGAAGCTGGAAAGCATTCCTCAAGCAAAGCAGACCTGACCTGAGCTTTGCGATGAGGGCAGAGCTACGGAAGCGGTGTTGATCTGCAGGTAGAACTAGCTCTGAATCCTCTGCTCTCTTGGGTACTAATGTGGTTACTGGGTTTTACATGAGAAGTGTAGCATTCGTGATTTTAGGCTGGAGGTGAGGAGGAAGTTCTTCACTGAGAGAGTAATTTGTCACTGGAATGGGCTGCCCAGGGAGGTGGTGGAGTCACCGTCCCTGGAGGCGTTCAAGGCACGTTTGGACATGGCACTTAGTGCCATGGTCTAGTCTTGAGGGCTGTGGTAATGGGTTGGACTTGATGATCTCTGAGGTCTCTTCCAACCCTTGCGATACTGTGATACTGTGATACTGTGATGATGTCACCACTGCTAAGGAACAGAGAGCTTTTTTCTTTAAAAAAAGTGATGTGAGGACCTGCCTATTTTTTCAATGCATGGGCTACTGAGATGCCAGTATATGACAAACACACATTTTACAAGCTGTCACGTGAAGGGTAATGGGTATGAGTTACTAGTGGGAAAATTCCAATTAGATACAAGAGGAATTTTTTTTTTTTTTCACAATGGGAACAATCAGTCATGAGAATGATCTCCCCAGCAAAGTTGTGGATTCTCCAACACCACTGTTAAGACTCAGCTGGACAGAGTGCTGGGCCATGCTTTCAACAAGGAAGGTTTGCTGTGAGGTTCCCTCCTGACCCAGTGTTCTATGCTCTATGTTACATATATAGCACACAGCATATACATTACACATATCGAGTGTGTAGGTTGTACATAGAGAACACAGAGATTATGTAGGAAGGACATGGAAGTGTTGGAGTGGGTCCAGAGCGGGGCCACGAGGATGATCAGAGGGCTGGAGCAGTTCTCCTATGAGGAAGGGCTGAGACAGTTGGGGCTCTTCAGCCTGGAGAAGAGGAGGCTTTGAGGGGACTTGATAGTAGCCTTCCAGTATCTGAAGGGGGCCTACAGGAAGGCTGGGGAGGGATTGTTTACAAGGTCTTGCAACGACAGGACAAGGGGCAATGGGTTTAAACTAGCAGAGGGGAGATTTAGACTAGATGTTAGGAGGAAGCTCTTTACAGTGAGGGTGGTGAGACACTGGCACAGGTTGCCCAGGGAGGTTGTGGATGCTCCCTCCCTGGAGGTGTTCAAGGCCAGATTGGAGGAGGCCTTGAGTGACCTGTACTAGTGGGAGGTGTCCCTGCCATAGGCAGGGGGTTGGAACTAGATGATCCCTGAGGTCCCTTCCAACCTTACCATTCTATGATTATAGCTAGATTGATGTGCCCAACTACCCAAAGCTGCCCACACTTCTGAAGACTTACAAATCCTTTCGAAGTGCTTCCGAAGGACTGGCAGCTTCTCCGAGCAGCCTTAATTCTCCACTACCCTACGCATGTGGGATTCCTGTTCCTTGCTCCAGGGCCTCATCCCCTGCCGGCTCCAGGGCCGCTGTCGGCAGCACGGGCCCAGGTTCCCCTCACGGTGCCCTTTACTGCGACTGAAGATGCAGAAGCTACGCTACAAAAGAAGAGAGGCCTTCAGTGCGGCGGCGGGGCGAGGGCATTCCTCGGGCCCCACGGCAGCGGGAAGGCGAAGCTCCGGCCGCGCAAACCCCCTCCTCTGGCGCCGCCGCGGTGGGCCGTGCGGCGATGGTGGCGGTGCCGCCGCTAACGGCTTCTCCAGCGGCTGCTGGGCGGGCGGCTCCGGCGTCCCTGGCAGAGGCGGAGTCCCAGCAGACACCCCCGCAGCCGGCGGGTGAGCCTCGACAGGTAACGGCCGCGCGGCGGGGTGGGACTGCCTTCCTAGGCTGCCTTTCGCTCCGTCACGGATTGCCGCGCTTTGAGGGGCAGAGAGGGGCAGAGCAGGGCGCACCTGGGCCGGGCCTGGCCGGGCCGGGTCGGGCTGGCCCTCCCCTCTCACCGTGCCCTTCCCGCCCCGTGTCCACGAACGCAGTCTCCACCCGCAGGAGCCGCGGCCGGGCCATGGTGCCGCTGTGCTGGGGGGCGGGCGGCCCCCTGTTGCGGATGGCGGGGGCCAGCCGGAGGCCCCTTCTCGTCAGTGCCATGCGGAGCTGCGGTTGCCGGGCGCGGGGCAGCACGGCCGCTGGTGGCGGCGCCCCGGCTGTCAAAAAGCGCGGCTACGACATCACCAGGAACCCCCATCTCAACAAGGTCGGTGTGCCCAGGGGGTGTTTTCCAGGGGCGTGGGCGAGAGGGAGGGCAGAGCGGCTTGGCGGTGGTTGGTGGTGTGGGTGGAGGAAGGTGCTTGACCTTCCCAGGTGAGATCCTGGTGTGTAAGTGTTGGTAGTGTGGCTGTGACCATCCCCAGGGTGCAGCCACGCTCAGAAAGGGGGTGAAATGCTGTGAGGAGGTGGGGGAGGCAGTTACAGAGAACCCGAACAGAGCACAGGATGAGTTTTGTAGGTGTTCACCAGACGGTTCATCACCTCCAGCCTCCAAAGCTGGTCATTGGGCTTCCCTCTGCCAGCTGCAGAGGTGGCACTGGGGAAGCCGAGGTATGGCAGGCAAGCCTGTGGCTAGGACCTGAAACCTGAAACCACGAGAATACCAGGGATATTTTAGTATGTGCTGTATCAAGAGCGTTGCAGTGGAACGGATTGTTTACACCTTCACATTCAAACAAGGGCAGGCGGTGGTGGTTCTTATAAAGCTCCTTTTCATAGCCATGTGTGTTCCGCTACACAAGCAGCATCGTTTGCTGGCCTTTCTCGGTTCTGCAGAAACCTCACCATTGTTTTCAAAAGCAAAATTTAAGAGGAAGATTTTTGCCAGGCTGCAAGGTGCATAAAATGAGGCCCTGTGACTTACTCCTACAGTACTTAACAATACTTTTCTGTACCTTCCAGAATTTGAAGGGTAAAAAAAAAATCTGGAAACAGATTTTAGGATCAAGTATGCCAGATTCACTAATGCTTTTTTGCACTAAGATTGCTAGAAATAACAATTACGTTAATTACCTTAAAAGTAGGCATCTATTAAACATGATTTTGACAGTTGATGGGTCTGTGACTATTTATAATCTTCTTGGTATATGAGCCCGTGTGTCTTCATCTGGATAGGAGCCTCTTTTGGTGGCAACCTTTACTTTGTGCGGTACACAGTGTGCTGGACTTGTGTCTCATGGTACCATTGCAGTATTCACAGAGGTGCGCTTCAAAGGCCCCAAGCATGTGATGACACCGGATGTTACTGGACATGCAACAGTTTTGTAGGCAACCTCATTTGAATCGTTATGCCTGCAAGACGGAAGACGAATTGCCAGCTATTTCTTAAGCAGCAGTAGTTCATCATCATTAAGTGGTTCGGATGTGTTTTCCTTCAGCATCTGACTTGTTCTTTTTGGTGGCAGTTCTTCAGTGGCAGTTATTTTCTTTCAGTTCTTCAGTGGCAGTAATCTTTCACATATCAGTTTAAACTGAAAAATTAATACTTTGACCTTTACTCAGTGTAATGCAATAATAACACACAAATAATTGAATGTCCCAGTTGATCATTTTCGGAAGTGAGGCTTTTCTAACATGTTTTCACCTCTTCCAGTGAAATATTTTTAAGTCTAAATTGAACGAGGCAAGAAGTGAAGAAAACTGCTTCTGTTAGAGGTAAAATATATCGTAGCATGCTGTGTTTAACTTGCCATGAGAAATTTCCCAGCCTGGATGTTTGCCCTTTATGTTGTTGCGTTCCTCTGTCAGTACAGGCCTTACATTGATTGGTAGTCATCTACGGAACATGCAGGTGAGGACAGAAATGGCTGACATGTGGCAAGAGATAGAGACCACCTTCTTATGTGGTTCACCTAGGTTACTAGTAACTAGTCATTAGTAAATGCTCAGGCTCTGTTCATTGTAGTGTCTAAGGGATGAACTGTGTTCAACTGAAATGGGAATTTCAGACAGCTCATACTTTGTCAGCATATGGTTGATGGCCCTTTGGTCTGCTGTGCTTTGGTGGCGTAAGTCAAAGTCTGGGATCTTGATAGGTTTTCAGGTATACTCTCATCACACAGCAGTTATTCTTTACCTCTTTGTTAGCTAAATGTGGGCATGAGGTCATTGCTGTTTTTCAGCAGTGGATCTTACGTTAATTTAAACTTTTCTCTGGTTGAAAGTTGTTCTGCAGGGGAGCTGTTCCTGCATCTCTCCAAAACATTTTTCAGAAATGAGGCTTAATGCTTTAGCTGTTTTATAGCCTTTGGATTCAGTTTAAAGTGTCAGTTTAAAGCTATGAAGTGTGTGGTATTTATTCAGTGAGGAAGATTACATCCCTTCAGCAGAATCTCAGACAGATTTATGTTCTCATGTCATTGATCCAAGTCTTTTCCTTGCTTACTAGGTTGAAGGTGCTTTGAAGAAGCTGACTCGGCACTCTCTGCTGCCCAGTCATCTCTAATACCCTAAATATTAGTAAAAGCTTGCTCTCCTCTGAAGCTTCTCTTTCTCAAATCTGCTTGAGAAGAAAAACAAAAATAGAAAAACTGATGATGATGTAAGAAATTTGCAGTTGTTTCTTTCCCTTGGCCACGGTTTACTATGTGAAGCTGATTTGTTTTTCTGATATAAAGGAATTCCTAAATGTTGATCAAAGGTGCTGACACTATATTAAGCATGGATCATAAACGACTTCTCTCCAGTCCTTAAATTATTTGGTCAGGCTGTCTACCATGTCTAGGAGGGGAAAAAAAAGCTGCCTTGCAGTTAACCAAGACTGCATTCCATCTCTAAGACTGAGTTTCATTATGTATCAGATTTTCTGTGTGACATTGGGGAAATCATGTGCAAGGAAATTTTGTAGCTTGGACAGTAAGAGGAACTTTGAAGACAGAACGGGGTATGCTGCTAATGCTTTAAGTGTGCTGCACATCTATGTACTTTTCATACATACATGTTCTTCCTTCTGTAGCAATACATGCCTGTATCTGGTCCTGGACTTGGAAAGTGTCAGCATTCTTGTGAGGGATACTTGTGGTCTTAAAACACAGAAACAATTGTTCCAAGAAAACAGCAATCTCAGAAATAGCAGGAGGATGAAGACAAGCTTGAGGCCTACAAGAAAGCTGGGGAGGGACTTCTTAGGATGTCAGGTAGCGATAGGACCGGGAGGAATGGAACAAAGCTAGAAATGGGGAGATTCAGACTGGATGTTAGGAAGAAGTTCTTCACTATGAGGGTCATGAGACACTAGAACGGGTTGCCCAGGGAGGTGGCAGAAGCCCCATCTGTAGAGGTGTTTAAGGCCAGACTGGATGAGACTCTATAGACAGCCTGATCTAATGTGAGGTGTCCCTGCCCATGGCAGAGGGTTGGAACTGGATGATCTTGTGGTCCCTTCCAACCCTGACTGATTCTGATTCTATGATTGTGATGTGTCTCACGAAGTACTTCTTTTTCTGCCTTTGAATCCTGCAAAAGTGGAAAACCTGAAAAAATATTAAAGAAGCTTTGGCTATGTGTGAGTTAGTAACTTGCTGACAGGGCAGCAGCAGTGCTGAGACTGTTCTACTGGGCAGCCTCGGGCTTGTGAAAAGCTAATTCAGTGCTCAGACTTTGGGTGGAAAGATGGAGCCATCTCTTATCTACTGCCGTATTTATCCAAGTTATCTTGTGTTTGGTGTGGTCGAGGCCATGTTGTGTCCTTTCTGGCATTGCTGTTGGTTCAGAAGGTTTGTGCAATTCTGCTCATCTAAGATGTGTATTTCATGATTTCCCAGTTCTTTCATGTATTCCATTATATTCATGTGCCCTCTCTTTTTTAACGGACTGGGCTGGACAGTTCCCAGTTTGGCTGTGTACCAGTAGGGACTCAAAAATCTTGTCTGCTCCAAAATCTGCTGTAATGTTGTATGTGACATCTGACTGCAGTGTTCAGTGGGAAGGTTGATGTCACTTCACACATTTTGCTGCCATAACAAACATGTGGAATAGGAGGTCACAGTTTTCAGAGTGTCAGGATATTGCTGTATTTGAAGGGCTGAGATAATACACAAAAGTTTTCTGCAAGGTGCAGTGCAGAGAGGAGTGCTTGAGATTTGATCTGGATAATACCCTGGACTCTTTCGATGTACATGCACACTCTCAATTGATTTTCAAGGAACGTGTCATTATGAATTATGAAAACAAGCAAGCAAAAAAACCCAACAACTTGGGTCCAACAAAATGAAATTATGAGTCTGGATCTTTAAGAATGAAACTGTGAAGAACTGCTGTAGGTTTCTGCAGTGTTTTGGCAATGCACTGCTGTACATATCATTAAAATGCAAAAAGACTTTTGGTCCTTCAGCTTTGAGAGGATCAGGGTTGAGCTAAACTGAGGGTTCTTTGAACATAATGTGAGTAATTTGGCACTGCAGCTGAGAAAAAATGCTGCAGTCTTGCACATGACTGTATTCAGCAACTGTGGTAGAACAAGCCTAAAATTAGCTGTATTTGTAAAATGATTGCATTTGAACAAAATTGGCCATGAACACAAGAAAACTGCATCTGAAGTAACAGCTGTCAAGATAAAATCAGGGCAAGATTATCTTTTCAAATTAGTAGGTATCTAAATCCACAAAGTTTTGTTCTTACATTTGGAGGTGTCAGTTTACTAGGTTTAGTTCTCAGTAGGCATTTAAGCACTGTGGAAGGCACAGCTATCAGGAATAGTGTGACCAGCAGAGCCAGGGAAGTCACTCTGTACTCAGCACTGGTCAGGCCACACCTTGAGTACTGTGTCCAGTTCTGGGCCCCTCAATTTAAAAAAGTGTTGTTATGTTGAGGTACTGGAAGGTGTCCAGAGAAGGGCACCAAGGCTGGTGAGGGGCCCGGAGCACAGCCCTGTGAGGAGAGGCTGAGGGAGCTGGGAGTGTGCAACCTGCAGAAGAGGAGGCTCAGGGCAGACCTCATTGCTCCGTGTTTTGCAAAGACAGAGTTTAGAGATTCCTCTCTTATTTTTCAGGACTCTGTGGCTAAATTTTAGGGGACAAGTTTTAGACTGACAAGTTTATTTAGAAAGCAAAACAAAAAAACCAACATGGGTTTATAAATAATAAAACCACACCTGGCTTTGAATGTCTTCAAACTGAAAAGGAAAGGATGGGAATGTGAAGGGAAAAAGAATATGCTATTTACCTATGCTACTTACTCTTTCTGAAGTCTGTGACTGCTGCTGAAGACAGAATGCTCATGTTAGATGAACTGACGTGGTGAGTATGTCCTATCTCTAGAGGTGTTGAACAAGACACTTCCATTGCCAAACTCTACACCACATGGGCCACTTCAAAACTGAGCCAAATCATAACTGAGAGCTATTTGGCAAATCATGGTGTACTCTTCTAGAGCTGAAACACAAATGAGCTGAATCACGGTGCAGCATGATGAGTCTTCAGTACTGTCCAGAGCAGAGAGGCAGTTTCATTGTTTTTACTTGTTCTTCATTTTAGTAGTCAAACCTAGGTGTATCATCACTAACTTCAGTGGAAGCAAACTGATGAGACAAGCTGTGGCTCAGTATTTTAGTAATTGTGGTGGTCTGCAAATGTGATTGCTCAGTTAGATTTGTTTTGGCCTTCATCCTGGTACGTGGAGTTTCATTTTTGGGTGTTTGGTGTTAATGTGAAGTGTAGCAATTTTTGTGTCCAAAGTATCTTTTGGTAAAGGCATTTCCTAGTGTTTTGGTATCAAAGAACATGTTGTTACTGCATGGTCAGCAACCTAAGCCCAAACTAAATCTCTTGGTGCTCCTGGCATTGGCAGCAGCCTGCAGAAGTCCCTTTGTTCCCCAGCCTGGATTGCAGTCTCTTTTCCTTATCATAGCCATCTGCCATGAGACCATCTGCCTTCCTATCAGTCTGCATAGTGTTGGCAAGAGACTATCACTCTCTGGGATACCACTAATGCTTTAGGTGTAGAGATCTTGTGGGAAAGCTTGGAAGTGCAGGGGAAGACTGTTGCTGCCAAGATGAGTACTGCTCATCCAGACTGCCTCTGTGTTGTGCTCACATTGAAATATATTGGCCTTTGTTTTGCTTTTTGCTCTTCTAAATTCATTGAGAGGACTTGGAAGTATTGGTTGTGGAGCTTTTGTGAGTGCTGACTTTGTTTGCAGTTACTATAAAATATTAATAAAAAGTGTTATGACCAAAATGCCTGTTTCTGTTTTCTGAGCAGTTTATGCTATAAAAATACCTTTTAAATTGCCTTTAAGTTGTGGAAATTCATCACTTTGTCAGCTGCCTATGTTGCTTTCTTTTTATTGTGCCCTTTCTTTCAGAGAGGCCTTAATCCTTACACCAGGTATGTTTTTTGGTGGGCAGAGCCAAAAATTAATGTAGCTCGTGTTTCATAGGGTGGACTATAGTTTTTTGGCACTTAAGTAGAGACTGCACTTAAGTAACACAAACTGATAAGTAGTGTTGAAATTGATACCGTCATAGTTAGAATGGATCCATGCTTGTTCAGCATTCCTATCCATTGCATCTAGTCAAAGATGTGGCAAACAACCAGCTGATTACTTTGGAAGCACTGAAAATGTTGGAGGAAAGACTGAGCTTGTTATGTGAGGGGCTGGTCCTACGATCTTCACTGCATTGACCTCATCAGGCCTTGCTCCACGTAAGCAGCATGACGCAAAATGTCATGGGTGTTATGAACTGTGCTGCTCTATGTTTAGTTCTTGGTACTTAGCAGAAGTCATGATGGTTTAGCTAAGCTGCTGAAAGGCAGTGCTAATTCACAAAATGAAGATCGATAGTTTGTGCATTGGTTTTGATTTCAGATGGATTTGATCTACAGTAAGGTACGTGCTAGAGATTGGAATGCTGGCAGCTTCAGTTTCATGTGCCAAAGGCTGACCCCAGAATCTTTGGCTTTGGTCTGTCAGATCTGGCACTCCCCAAACAAACCTGGGCCTCAAGCAAACTTAATTTGACTATATTTTGAACTTAATGTAAATTGAATTCCTCTTTAGCTTCTATAGCAGCCACCCTGAGAAGAACACTGGCAGCTGTTACTGGCATTCATTCAGAGCTGAAAAAGGAAAGGTGGATCTTTCAGGAGTAGCTGCACTCTATTGATACCTCTTGCTGAAGGGAGAAGTTATGATTGTTTATAATATTTAGGGTCCTCCAGGGATTTGGGATAGTTTTCTTTGACTTGCTGTAAATGCTGATTTGTGTTCTCGCCCCGCCAACTTGCCTGACTGACGCAAGGTGCTGTGCAAACACCTGCTTTTTGCAACTCTCTGCTTTCAGTGTTTTATTTTACTCTTTCTTCGCTTCAAGGAGTATCACTGCCAGCAAGTGCCCCCATGCAGACAGCACCCAATAACTTGGGTTAGCACCCAGACCCTTGCAGACTTAGGGCCTGGAACTTGATGTTGGAGCTCCCAATGCTGTAGGTGAAGGCTGAATGCTGCCCTGCACAGGAGAAGCCTTGTCTATCTTTAACCAGATAGGTATCTGGTTAAATGCCATGCAGGAGTGTAGATTGTCCTGTCTTGTGATTTATTTTGGTTGGTTGTTTGCTCTGGTTGTTTGTTGTTTGGTTTTTTGTTTTTTGGTTTTTTTTTTTAACCATGGGAAATAGTTACTTTAATTATCCTTGGTGTACTGGATCCAGAAATATTCTTACACTGGCAAAACCTAGGAGACAAGTCAGACTGAAAAACAATGTTTTGCTTTATCTCTTGCTGTCACTCTGATTCTTAGTTATTTTACCATCTTTTTCTCACTGACTTACTAGACCTGCTACCAAACATTCAATAGCCTATTGTAGCTTTAGCCCAAATAAATTCTTTCAGGACAGACTTAGCTTTAGAGCTGTTGTGACCAGGTCAGACAGCCCTTGATGCTTGGGGAAGAATAAACACTGTGCTGTAATTCCCTCTCTTTCAATAGAAGGCTTAGCACAACAGCAAACTTGATTACTTTTCAGTTTATAATGTACTGTAGTAGAAATGATGAGCATGTATTTAATTTTTAGCCTCCTTTTGAGGCCCAGGAGTGACACTTGCTATCTGTTTCCCCAAACAACATGACAGTTTGATAAATGTCTTCTGTATTGTCAGTCTAATACAGCATCTTTTTAAACTGTTTTAAATGGCAAAGCTTTTTATAGCTCTACAGCTGTCAAACACAAAACTCAGACATAAACTGAGCAGACTGTGGTTCTGACAAAGAAAATAACACCAACGCAGAAGTTTTCTGCATATCAACATTTTCTGCTTCACGGCTCTCCGCTGGACATGGAACTAAAATAGGTTTCCAGTAAATCTCTGTATTGTGTGTGTGTGTGTGTGCACACATATATACTAGCTCCACATTTCAGAGCAATTTTTTTCTGTCTAGCTTATAAAGTACTATTTTGTAGTATGACCATCTGGCTTAGTTCTACTCAGCCTTTTAAAATGTGTCGTAAATGCTTTTACTGTGTTTCTCAACATAGGAAGGAGTTAGTTATTTTGAATGCGGCAGTGCTATGTTCTCCTGCACAAGACATCTTTGAACTCTTTGGCTTAGCTAATAGATTTGTCACTTTGCTTAATGGTTAAATTCATCATGGAAATTACTAAATTTTGTTTAATCTTAAGGGTTTGGTGTTAAACCTGCAGATAATTTTAGTTGTGATAATTTGCAAATAAGAATACCAAATACATGCCAAATCCTATAATTTTATTAAGTGTCCAGATTATTTGGAGTTTCTGTAGGCAGGATAGTCTAAGGTAAGCAGGGCAGGGCTGGAAAGAGAGGTAATGTATTTTATTAGGCCAGCTGGGGGGCGGAAGAAGTAAACTAAGGAATTTTTGTGTTCGTAGCCCTTCTAGTAACTCTTTTTTTTTTTTATCCCCAACTAGATCAGTTGGTCCATTAAAAAAACCCAAAAAAGACCAACAAAAGTAATGAACAAACAAAGCCCCAACCAAAACAAGTGAACAAAAAATCCCAAACAACAACAAAACAAACAAACAAAACTAAACCAATGCAAACAGCAGATCCCTGCCCATAACCAAAACCTCTCATCAGACCCTTGATCACAATATTGGAGGGACAAGACCCTTTTCTCTCATAATAATATATGAGGTTTTTTTTTTTTTTAATCTAGCCATAAAATGAACCAACTAACAAAATTTACTTGCAAAAGTATCAACTCTGAATACTGTGGGGGAAAAAAATTATAATCTAAAAACATACTTTTATCTCCGTTGATTTGGATTTTTGGTTGTGGTTTGTTGTTTGGTTTTGATTTTTTTTAACAGACACTTTTTAAAATCAAAAAACCTCTGGGAGAGCAAACCATTTGTACTAGCACAATATGTACAAAGGCTAATTTCCAGCAGACATTGTTGTAGAATAGAAGAGGTTTGTGCAACACTTGGAGGTGCATGAAAGACTTTGTATGAGAATAGTTCTGCAGTTCAGATGATTTCTGGGTGAGAGCTGCAGTTTGTGCAAGAGGGTCTCAAAAATTATTGGGAGTGAGGAGGATGCTGGAAAGAAGAATCAAAAAGTTCCTGCCCAGTGCCTAGCAGATGGCTTGGCTTGCTGGGTGAAAGCAGTGGAGAGCAAAGAGAGATGTAGGTGTGTCTACAGAAAACTTTGCAAGTATAAGTTAGTGCTGCTTGTAATGCAGAACAGCTTCTGTGGTGTCTGCTACTTTATACTCACTGCTGAATTTGCTTGCATTGGTGTCTTGCAAGCTTGTCAAGAAAATCACACTCAAACCCAAGCATGATTGCTCAAAGGTAATAAAAGAATTGTTTTCCCTCCCAAGTTTGGAGAACTTCCAGTGCACAAACCACTGGAATTTGTTTTTCGTTGCGCACATGCAACAGATTCCTTTTCGGTTTGGTAAATTGCCCAGGTTGTGATGTGCTGCAGTATTTATTAGAAGGAGACGTGTGACATGCCTTTCACTCCATGTGCTGATGCCAGCTGCTTTTACTGGCTTGTGTTTAGTGGGGGAAAAAATGCTTGCAACATGACAGAGGTCTCCCTGAGTATTGCTTTTAAGTTTCTAAGAGGATTAAGTCATTGGGAGGCGTTCCCTTTATTTCAGTCAATTTTGCATTGAACCTTTTTTTGCATTTGAGTAAGCAATTGCACTGTTCAAGGTGTAAGATCATTTGATCACAAAGCTATGAGATTAAAGATTGTATAATGTGAAATGTCACCATCTTGCTCTGCTAATAGTAATCAAAAATGATGCATATGTGGAAAATGATGCTTATTTATTGTCTAAACCAAAATATCAAAGTAAAAATGGGATTTGCCAACATCATTAGTTTCTACTGATAGAGAATGATGTGAAGACTCCACCTGCTTCCACAGCTGTGTGTCTTAAAAATCGAAAGTGGTATGTCCAAGCTCATTCATATTCTGTATCAGCTTTGGAGCAACCAGCTCAGTGATGTCTTTCCAGTGCCACAGGCTTTTTGGCATGCAGGCAAGAAGAGCTGGACTTCTTCATGAGAGCCACTGGAGAGGGTGCAAAGTGGGATACCACAGAGAGCCTCAAGCTGCCCTAGAGACTTCTTGTAGCTTTATGAAACTTAGAAAAGTACCTTTGAATTATGACCTTCCAAATGTCCACTGTTCAAGGGTAACTGGGACAAAACTAAAATGAATGCATAACTGATACTTGAAACTGGGCCACTTTTCCTAAAGGCAAGTAATTGTTCTGGATTTAACTTGTTAACTGCATTTGAAGTTTTAAGATAATAAAGTCACTCCTCATATAAATAGAAATGATGCAAAAGTACTGGAAAGCAGCAGCAAGACTCTGGCCACTGCTGGAAAATAGGCTTGGTGTCGGCCAGTTTTTAACTGCTAATGTAATTTTAAAGATAAGCTTTGATGGATTTGGCAGCGAGAGTACAAGTGTAATTAGATCTTCTTGTTTTGTACAAATGCCTTTCAGGTTTCTCTGCAAGGTCAAATGTCCTATTGACTGGCAGCTGGATTGCCTTGTTTCTAGGAATGTAACTGGTGTTTAGTGGAGTTGCAAAATGAGCTTCCCACTGAAGCCAGCTATAAAAGAGTCCAGCAGTTTTACTTCCTACAAAGCTGGAAACCCTTGTAGCGTTTATTAGGATATCCTGCTGCGAAAGAGGGATATTAATCTTGTTTGACTTACAGAATCATAATATTTGCATTGCAATTTGTAACACAGAGCAAGAAGTTTTCAATTAGTATTTCCTAAGGAACAGCATACTCAGTAAAATGCATGCTTTTATTTTCTTCTTTTTGTCAGAGATTAAATAAAGCAGCCCACAGATCTTTAAATGTTCCTCGGTGTTGATCTAAAGAAGAGCAGTGAACATGGTTACAGACCTGTTAGGCAGCAACAGCTGAAACCATTCTCAAGTCTTTCTTAGTATCTTTGCATCATCATAATACAACCTCTGAGCTCTAGTACTGTATCAGATGTGTTTATAGGAGATACAAACTTCAGTCTTGTTGATGAAACAGGCAGTTTCACCACTGGCTTTAGTTTTCTTAGTGTTGCATTTATTTTTTTTCTCAAATTCTGAGCTGATTGCAGCAATCCCTTATCTGGGGCCTAAACCAAACATGCTTGAAGTATTGTGACCCTCTTCCCTTTCAGGTTCATGGTAATTTTATGGTCACAGTAATTTCATACTATGGAAAATGCTTCCTGTCTCTCAAAAGAAACTTCTGTTTTAGCTTTGAGGAAGTACTGGGTTTTTTCCTGTTCAGGTAGAAGAATGCTCCTAGGAAAGAGGAAATATTTGGTCTCAGGAGCCTTTAGTATGTGAGAGGTTCTGGATCTGTGGTGCACACAGTGGTTAAGACCATCTGAATGCATGCCACTTAGTGCAGTGCAGATAGTCCTTTTCTCCCTTACTGATGAGATGGGCCATGTGTCTGGGCCTTCTGGGCGTCCAGCAGCTGCTTTTTCATGGAGTCTGTACATATGCAGAGGCTGATCATCTTTTGGATGCACTGGATTTATTGTGCCTCTGCAGAGTGACTGCACTTCAGACACCAGCTCTGAGCCAGCTTCTGGATTTTCAGACATCCTGGGGGTAACAGCTGAAGTCCTTGTATTTTTGCAAAGATCTAGGTGGAAAGAGAGGATGTGCCTTGAGATACCAGTATAGAATCATAGAATGGTAAGGTTGGAAGGGACCTCAAGGATCACCTAGTTCCAATCCCCTGCCATAGACAGGGACACCTCCCACTAGCACAGGTCACTCAAGGCCTCATCCAACCTGACCTTGAACACCTCCAGGGAGGGAGCAGCCGCAACCTCCCTGGGCAACCTGTGCCAGTGCCTCACCACCCTCACTGCAAAGAAACCTTTCTTAGCATCAAGTTTAAATCTCCCCACTTCCATATTTAAACCCATTACTCATCATCCTGTCATTACAAGACCATGTCAATAGTCCCTCCGCAGCCTTCCTGTAGGCCCCCTTCAGATACTGGAAAGCTGCTATCAGGTCTCCTGGAAGCCTTCTCTTCTCCAGGCTGCAGAGCCTCAACTCTCTCAGCCTATCCTCAAAACAGAGCTGTTGCAGCCCTCTGAGCATCTTCATGGCCTCCTCTGGACCCGCTTCAACACTTCCATGCCCTTCCTGTGCTGGGGGCTCCAGAACAGCACACAGGATTCCAGGTGGGGTCTGAGGAGAGCAGAGTAAAGGAGTAGAATCCCCTCCCTTGTGCTGCTGGCCATGCTGCTCTTGATGCAGCTCAGGACTCGGTTGGCTGTCTGAGCTGCATGTGCACACTGCAGGCTAAATGTATGTGGTAAGAGTAGATGTCAAAGCTCATCCTTTAGAGAGAACCTATGTATACATGTTTGGTAATTCACCTGACAATGAGGTAAAGAAATAAGTCCTTTTACAATTTATTGCTCTGCAAATTAAGAAGCACATTTTTTATTTAGCTTACACGAGTTAGGTTTAGAATTTATTCCAGCTTGAGTCTGAAGTGAAGACTGTGGTTAGGCACATCATCTCTGACTGTGGTTACCAGACTGGAAAAATATAGGGACTATGGAGTTCAAACATTGAGACTTGGAGGAAAAGAAAAGAAAATAGTGTGACTAGGACAAATAGTTGTGGTTTATTATTTCTTATTCCTAACTCTTGGAAGCATTGACTTTCAAGGCATTGATTACTCAGCTTCTGTTTTTCTTTCATGAGATTCATTCAGGCACTGAAGTTCAACGTATTGCAGTCTTAACACACTTGCTGCATTGCACCTAATACTGTTGAATTGTGTCGTGTTTCTTATCAAATAGTTATAGAGGGCAGTTTCTGAATCACTGATAGGCATTTGAGAAAGGAACAGGTGGCAGCAGGCATCACATTGGCTTATTCTGTTTCACATTTAGTTTCAAAGTATTTTTCTGAAACAGGGAAATAGAGTTAGTGTCACTTCAGTGGGGAACTGAATTTAGCTTGCCCAAGGTAACGTGGAACATTTAAGGGCAGCATACCTATTTGCTTGGCTGTCATACAGTATCTTTTGTCTGTACCAGCCATGATGTCAACCACAGCCTGCTAGAAACAGATGTGGTCAACTGCTGTGTCCCATAGGTATCATCAGATAGGCGTTGTTTTGTAAAATGAAAAGCGTTTTGTGAAATGCTTCCCCAAAGCCGTGTGCAAGGGAAGCAGGGACTAACAGGCAGCTGTTCTAGGAAGGTTTGTTTAATCCCCTTTACTGGAGCTCGCTTCATTTTTTCCATTAATATGCTTAGTTAATCACTTTACATTTCTGGGTTTATTATGTAGCCGTTCAAAACTTCCAGTCACACTATGTGTAAGTTACAGATGGCAGTATCTGTAAACTTGAGCTAAGTACCTTGTCTGCGTTATTAAAGTTGTAATTCAAAGAGAACCAAACCGGGGCAAATGTGTAGACCAGAGATCTGGGTGTGATGTGTGGTCCTCCTCTGGCTGCTGCTTAAGCATCTGATTAGACAGATGCTACAACCAGTCATTTCTTAGAAACCAAGAGATTATTGGCCTGTCTTTCTTCTCATTTTATTTAATGACACCTTCCAGCAAACGTCTAGGATTAGATCCAAAGCAGATTGAATTTGATGTGAAACAAATGAGTAATTACAGGCCTTTGCAGTCAAGTATTCGGAGTTACAGCCCTATTGGCTTCATATTGCTTAAGAAAGTCCTTTGCTGAACTAGGCCAGAGGGTTTTGATTTAGTATCCCACTGCTGTAAGCATCTTCTCGCCAAAGCCTATCTGAGCAGTGTTTTTATGGGAGCACAGCTGGGTTGTAAACAAATGGTGCTGCATTTCTGCTCTGCATTTGGAGGTAAGAGAAGCAAATTTTTTTTTTTTTATGTAAGAACAACAACAATAATATATCTGTATTATTGACAGAACAGGAGAAAATCAACTGCAAAATGAAATAAACTTGTGGGATAAGGTTCAGGCAGCTGATAAAGTCTCCAGCTGACATTTACTTTTGTTAAATTAAAAGAAAGACCAGAAATAAATAGCCCAGGTGTTAAAACTTTGTGATGTATAAATTAGCTCTCAACTTTGCACTGCTGAAGTCACATGGAATTTTTTCATTGAATCACTTTCTTCAAGTTAAAAAGAGGAACAGAAGAGCGGTGGGTGGAAAGGAAGAAAAGTTCTGAAGCAATGTGGCAGACTCTTGTAAAAGTGGGTTTAGATCCTACTTTCTTTAATGGTAGTGTAAGAGTTTGACCTGTCCTTTCCACATACTATGCAGTAACTGAGCAGTTGTATTAAAATACACTAAAGACACACAAAAGACACACTAAGGGTGTTTGGAGCCAGAACCTGCCTCCAATGCGTGGAGAGCAAACCTTTTCTCCTCCCGAGATGAGAAAGGTGGGTACAATCATTTTAGCAGGACCTTAAGTTATCGGACAAGGGTTTTAAACTAAAATAAGAGAGATTTAGGTTACATATAAGGAAGAAGTATTTGATGCTGAGGATGTTGAAACACTGACACAGGTTGCCCAGAGAGGTGATAGAACTCCTGTCCTTGGAAATATTCAAGGTCAGGTTAGACAGAGTAGCAAGATCTGTTTGAAGGTGATCCTGCTCACTGCAGGGGAGTTGGACTAGATGGCCTTTAAAGATCTTTTCCTACCCAAACCATTTTGTAATTCTAAGGGAAATGCTGAGCTCTGGTGGGAAATTTCAGTGGTAGAAATATTTGTGAATAAAATGAGTGTGGATGACCATATCTGTTAAAGAAAAAGAAACAAAAAAATCCAAGGCATGAATTTTCAGTGAGGACAAAAATAACCTCAGAATGTTTGTTTCCTGATGAGTCTTACCAATACTGTTCCAACATGAATATAGTTTAGAACTTGTTGGCTCTTTGGAAAAAAACTTTTTTTTTTTTCTTTATGTTTTAATGTCTTTTTCAGGTAACCTCAAGTTTTGCAGAACTACTTTCTTTTGTCTTGAGGGGAAAAAAGTCTTGGAGAAGCAGAAGGGTACCTTCTATGCAGAAATTTAATTGACACCAGGCTAATGGAATAGGGAGGTAGCTGATTCTAGAAAGTTACATGTAATAGGAAGCTAACTTAAAATGTGCAACTGCAGGGGCCACCCCTCTGCATTTACCACATTTTCATCTAAAGGAAGATTTTTTAATTATTTTTTTTCTCATAAGTGAGCACATGCATGTTCCTAGACCAGGATTTCTGGCAGAATCTGGCCTCTTTATTCTGAGCCCTAATTCACCCCTGCTGTTCTCCGAAATGAAAACCTTCTGATTCTCCTGCAGGAAGAGGCATTGCTAATGCCATCTGCAAAATATCAACATCTTCTACATCAGGCTAAAATATTTCACTGTGACCTCTCAGCACAGGATGACTCTTAAACAATGTTCAAAGGCACATCTTCATCTTCTGTTAAACTTTGAAATGAAGAGACTCAATGTGTCTTGTCATGTTACCCATTTGTTAAGTGGGCATCAGTTAATTTAACACTGTTTCTTGTCTGTACTTCAGTTCTTGTACTCAACTGATGGAAAAATATGTTTATACTTTTTTTCAACACACTATTTCATGTGTTTCTATATTTTACAATCAGTTTTTCTGTGAAGCAATAAGAAATGCTGAGAATATTCTGGATTTGCAGAAGCCATCTCTTGGAACTTCCCTTTTATGAATATTGTATGTGGATCATGAATGGAAATGCATGGGAAATATATTCATAGCTTCAAGCCTGAAGCTGCTTTTTTTGAGTAATCTGTAAAACCCTTGAGAAAAGTGTGAAACATTTCATGCTATTAATAAAATCTTATTGTGAATATGACATACATCCCAGAAAGGGATTTTAATGAAACATCAAGAGCTTGTTTTACAATTAGGAGTATAAGATAGGGAGATGAGAAGCAAAATCTCTGTCCTACAATAAAGTGAAGAGTGATAATAGAATCAATTTGTTGTGTTGCCTGTATCTGTATTGTACTGGGAGGAATGCAGGTCCTGGTGCTGTCTGTCCATTTATCCTGGCAAGCTGCCCAGTTTCGTCTTTTTTGTGAAACTGAAGCACCCTCTTGCAAACCCTTTCAGAAACAGTGTGTGGTGGTGGTTGATGTTACCAGGTCACTGAAAAAAAGATGGCAGTTAGAGGCATCTGAACCTCACAGTACTCTGCTACCCCCACAGCAGATAGGCCTATGCTTGAGTGTACTGGAAAGCATGGACTGTACTTAGGACCTTTCCTTAGTCATATCCATCCAGTCATGGTGGTAATGCTCTCTAGAGAATTCTAAGGGTGAACAGGATGGACAAGTGGTGAAACAGGCCTGAGTCTGGCTTTTTAGAAGTAGGTGGTATTTCTGCCTCTGAAATCTCATATGAACTATTTTTTTTTTATTTCTGATTATCTTATGTTTCTGTATCTTTAAGCAAAAGTAAACCTCTCAAAATGAATAAAAGAAAAATTTATCCCATACAGTGAGGAAGGGGCTGAAGTCTGCATAATGCAGTTTACAGGTATAAGCCTCTATAGCCACAATACAGTGTGCTTCACCTCTCCATTCCATGGCAGTAGCTGTTTGAGTTTGCAGCACATTAGTATAGATGCAGGTATCTTGTGCCATCTAAAAGGATCCTTCTTTTAGAATCATAGAATGGTTTAGGTTAGAAGGGACCACAAAGCTCATGCAGTTCCAGTCCCCTGCCATAGGCAGGGACACCTGACACTAGAACAGGTTGCTCAAGGCCTCATCCAACCTGGTCCCGAACAACTCCAGGGAGGAAGCATCCGCAACCTCCCTGGGCAACCTGTGCCAATGCCTCACCACCCTCACTGCAAAGAAACATTTCTTAACATCAAGTTTAAATCTTCCCACTTCCATTACCCATCGTCCTGTCATTATAAGACCCTGTTAGTAGTCCCTCTCCAACCTTCCTGTAGGCCCTCTTCAGATACTGGCCACTCCAAGGTCTCCTGGAAGCCTTCTCTTCTC